>SMLS01074463.1:0-81519 GCA_004785975.1 Popillia japonica
ACGAGGATGTGCAGCTTTCCAAGTTGGAAATTTTGATATGTACCGTATATTGAGTTGTAAAGAGGACTGTTAATAATTTACATATCATCAGACACAACATAAAGCATTTCTAAGAAACACGTATCAAGTGCATTACGCTTTCGTGCCATTTCTTCAATAACGAAGTTTTACTTACAGCATATAAAGAGAGTTCTAGTTTAGAGTACTAAAAAGTTTGGTGTTATTGGAAGGATTTACGATTACTTACAAAATTTTGTAGTTTTACATGGTACAATGAAACACGGCGATATACTACATATACTTTTGACAATTTGACCCATTTAGATAGCATGTTTATTTATTCGGTTCTTTTCTTTTAACGATTTCAGTTATAAATATTTCGATATATTCGAAAATTGACGATTGATACAGTGGCTAAGATATAGTGTAGCGATTATTCAGTACCAGTAACAGTAACAATGAATATAAATAGGAAATTTCTCTTCATAACTCAAGATCTACGTTGTCTGTATTGCATCAAACAATCCTGCCTCTTTAAGCATAGGAAAGCGGTGTACAGATTGTATTAATTGTGGATGGTTCTGCCAAGTTTAATTATAAGACTAAGGTTCTGGATTTATTACAGATTGTTTCGTCCGTCAAAAATCTCATCCCTGTGTTCCTCCGTATTACCTCTAGAGTGCAATTTGCCGAAAATTTACATTTCAAATGGCCGATTTTAATCCGCCGTGAAACGATTACGCTGACAAAACGACGCTGTTGTAAACCGTGGCTGTTGTTTTCTTTTTCGTCCTTTTACCTTGCTTCTTCTAAATATATATTTTTCTCCTTAAGCATTCGTCTCACTGTCGTTTCACGGTTTTTTCCTCGTACACCAAAATTGAAACTCATTACTAATTTTAATGGTTCCGTTTGACTGAAGGGCCAAATTTCCTTTTAATGACTTCGTAAACTTTGTTTTAAGTGTACAACTTAATTTTCGTTCGTAATTTGAATGCGTAAAATACATGCTTTGTCAGGTGAAAATTCGTCTATATTCGACTTTTCAAATCTTATTAAATTATTTGTAAACAACATAAATAGTATTTTGCCTTAATAAATTCGTTGTTTGATACAAATATTTAATGAATCACGATTGCTTATGTGACGAAATATACGCTAGCAAAGTGAAATATGGAAATATGCATACTCAATATTGATAAATGTTTGGGACGTGGAACCAGCAGTTCGAAACTCTTCTTGGTTTCAACGCTATAGATTTATCAGAAGCTATATACACTTTCATACTAGTTCAGTACGTAGAAAGTTCTATCGAATACCGTTCGTATAAATAATATACGAACGTCCACTGTAAGTTTTGTTACGAAACTGATAAGGAAAGGTTTCCACGGCTTCTCTCCGATTTTCAATTAAACTTAGTATGTTTATGGTTCCATATTCAAAATCAGTATCCGTTGTTGTATAATTTTACTTTGTTAAAGTTAGTAAATTATATTATATTTATTCGTACGAAAGTTTTAAGAACGCCCCCAGTGATAAGTCAGTAGTTGTAACTGTTACAAATAATTGCATATCATCTGTAAAATTACTTGTCTTTGGATATATTTACATCATGTATTACTTACATATGTGTAATTCATACATTCATTGGTAGCTATTTAGTTCTACAGAGTAATTTTTATGTAGTACGTTGATGATAATGTACTTAAATCAGGGGTTGGCCAATAATGAAGTAAATACAGAAGGGATGTCATTTCCCACAAACGAAACTCAAACACTATAATATCGAAAAAATTAGGGCAATATTAGCATAGGCCTCATGCTGAGTACAAAACCTGAAACGTCTTCCAATGGAAACTAAAATCATAACTTTACGAGGATAGGAATATGGGTAATGGCAGCCAAAAAGACTTTAAAAGACTTTTCAATGAAATGTATTACATAAACATAAATACAAATAGTATCAATTTCCGGAGTGACATTAGCCATTAGAAATGTTTTGATGCTACTTTCGTCAATGTGCATTCTGCTGTAAATGTTATTACATTTACATCCATTTGGTTCATAATTTGCTCACTTATTAAGCAATAAAACAATTGCGAAAGCTCAGAATTTCACATTTGAGTCTATTGACGAAAATTTGGCTGCTATTACTGATATTTCTATCCTCGTGAACTTAACGAGTACAGCCAGTAGGTACTTCTTTTCAAATAAAATCATAACACAAATAAAAATTATTTTTGCAATTTGATAATGAAAAAGTTTTACCTGCCAGATTTAGAGCTTTACGGAATTTGGGAATAATTTATTTATACATATAAGCCATGTTTGGAAATAAGTTTTTCAAACACTTCCAGTCTAGTCCAATTCTCTATGGAATGAAACTGCTTCCACTTTAATTGGTTCTGTAGCTGAAGATGTGATGGCCTTTCTGGAATGTGCGTGTCAGCTTCCTTCTTTATTTAATGGTATAACAAAAAAGTTGGCTGTAATAATTTGAATACTGGTGACAATAGTAATGCTTGTTCTACAAATTTGGAATTGCGAACCAAAGATATAAGATATCAAGGTATATGTAGAAATGTCTGCACATGTAGACAAATTGCTATAATCTACAAGGCAGAAGAAAAATAAATTAATGCTGTTTTTATAGTAATGGTAAATAGTTTAATCAAAGAGTTTTAAAACGTATTTTCTTGCTAAAGACAAGTTGTTACCAAGTTACGTGTAGATTAGAGATTCGTTCCAAAAAACTGCAGGAAATTTTCCAACTACCAATGAATAAATCTCTGTACACTTCAAGGCAAGTGGTCCAATGGCAAGATAATTTTGCGCAAGTATGGTTGTTTAAGTTTTTCAGTGAAACCAACAGCAATCTGTACACCATTGCCATTTTGATCGTGATATCTTTGTAAAACCAAATTTTCTATGGTGCTGTTGTGTTACTATCGGATTGAAATGTAGTACGTTACTTCACGTGAATAACTTCAAAGTACATATGTTTGGTGATGCTCTACAACTGTATCATTCCTTTCGGTAAATAGTTAAACTGGCATTGCTGATTTTGACGGTGACTTGGGGAGAGTTTTGTTATTAATCCATCTAAATCTGTCATACTGGTTTCTGGCAACAAGTATAATATTGCTGTATTTGGATGATTTTTAATGATCGCTTCTCAAGGTAAAACTTTAGGACCGACTTTGGACAGTCAATTTAGATTTGACGAACAAACTTATTGCTAAAAAACACCCTTCTAGTTCTAGTTTATGTCATTAATAGAAGCATTAGATTTAGTGATTAAAAGCGTGCTGTTTCACTGCAGCCTATTGGTTTATTGGAGCTGTGATGTTTTGAGAGAACGTATTTCTCCTTCGTCTATGCCATCTTTGTCGCATCAGTAGCATTATATTATAAAATTTAGAAAAACGTTAAATTAAATGCGTTTCATAACAATAGATTTATGAGTTATTTTACCAGTTAACTCGTATGGGATTATTTATGAATCGATTTTCAAAAAAATATATTTTTTCTTATTTCTTTTTTATAATTTTTTAATAAACTTATGATCCCTAGGAGAGCACGCCCTATAAATTAAGAATCACTGCTGCAGTAACACTGAATATAAATTTGATGCTAGGAAAGAACATTTTCTAAGTGTACATTATTGATTCTAATTCCATTGTTTAGATTCTTAAATCCTATTAGATGTTATTTATGTTGCCCTTCTTTCCTGCCAATATGCACATCTGGTGGGTGTAATGTACCCTTAAAGAGTAATTTAGTTTTTGTGTTCAACGTAACTGGTGAAACAAGCTGTTAAGGATAACATAATATCAAACATCATGTTGTATATTATTTCAAACTAATCTGGTATGTAATCTCGCTAAAAAACTTTTCAGCTAATCAATTTTAATGCTAAAGAAAACTCAATATAGTATTTTACATATAAAGTTATACCTTTCGGATACAATATTTATTCGATAGGAAAAATAGAAAAGGCAAATGATACCATCACTGAACACATTTCCCTATACCCAGGCTCATTAGTTTCCATATCTAAGTTCCAGATGGTGACATTCGCAGAAGATCAATAAGCGACAACATATTGCTGATATTATTGTTAGATATTAAGAGATCATTAGGAACACCAATATGACCAAATGTGTATCTGTTTGTATGTGTATGTGTTTGCGGTTCGCTATCACTCACAGCTATCAACTCTAGCCAGGAGGACATTACGGTTTTAATGAGCAGGGGCTTAAGAAACGCAAATTATAGTACTGTGCTAATTAAAGTGGAACTTCGTATTGTCTCGACTGCTACACTCGTCTTTACCGCTCTCCTTCTAGTTTTTCTTCTTTTATTACTACTGCTGTAGGAAGCTTTTTGTTGCTGAAAGTGAGAGAAGCTAACGTCGCATTCCAATACCGCGCTTTTTCTTCGCAATTTTATTCATAACGAAGTAAGTAACCTAATTTATTTTCCGTTTATCGGAAAGGTGTCGAAATAAAAATCAGATAAGGGTATGCCTCAATCGTCCTAAATAAATTGATATTTTGTAAGAATTGGATTCGATATTGAATTAGGAATTTGACATTTAATAACAAAGAAGTAGCAAATAACAAAAATTTTCGCTTTTAGATATTGATATTGTTATGGGCGCAGTGTAGTGTTAACTCAATTTATTCATAAAATGGACGACGTAGCGATAGTTTTCTAATTTAGATCTGTAAATTTTAAGGAGAAAAGATATTGAATGAGGAGAGGAAAATTGTTTCCTATTCGGTTATAAACAACATAGACAATACCTCCAATATCTACTTTTTTAATGTTAACACTAAGGGCAAGAACGTCATATGAAGAGGTTAGCTAGGGAGTATCAAATTGATTGTTGTAATCACTAATGTTATTTACGTTTATGCTTTATCTTTTTAAATTCAAAATTAAAAAAATATATATACCTACATAATTAATTTTGTGTAACTGTTGCTGGTGCCACCTATAAGCTCAACATATATCGGCTAATACTAATGTTGAGACCCAAATTTGGAGCCTCCGTATAAATATACTAACTAAGGCAATTTTAAAACATATTTGTAGTAGATGTATCCCGCCAACTCAACCAAAAAATTGAAAATATGCATATCAGCACTTGGATACAAACCTGCATTTGGTGCTCCAACCATAGTTCTCTTATTTTTGTCTAATGTCTATTAATGCCATTATTATTTTGTCATAAATATATATATTTTTATGACCTTTATGTACTTATCTTATGTTGATGATACTTTTTTCCACTTCTATGTCAATTATAACACTTTTAATTCGTTTAAAGGTCAATTTTTTCCAAAACCTTTACAATTTTTGACATAATTTTTTGTGAGGTTGACATAATTTTTTATGAGGTCTTGCTGCCCTATCAGAAACAATTACCAGTTTTTTACACTTTTCGAGATTATAGAAACATGAACTATTATGCATTTGCTTGTGAGTTGGAACACCTGGAGTTACATAAGATCTGTCGCATAGATGACATTGATGAAAAGGTAAATTACTTCACGAGCAATCTGCTGCGGCTGTTCAATAAACATGCACCTTTTGTTACTCGTAAATTTTCAAAAAAGCCGTCACCTTGGTTGACTAATAATGTCAGGCTACTCATGAAACTAAGAGATGATGCTAAAACTAGGTTTCGCAGGACCAAAAACCATGCCCATTGGAACTACTACAAAACACTTAGAAATTTAACTACTTCAGCAGTTAGAAATGAAAAGAAAGCTTATTTCAAATTTATTTCCCGCGACAAAGCCAATACTATCTTCAAGCACTTTCAACATCTCAATCCACAGAGTAAAAATCAAACAAATTAACATTCCAGCTCATCTCTCTGATGTAGACAAAATTAATACATTCTTTTTGGATATCGGATCAAATACTAACATCCCTCGTCAAAACATCAATCATCCGTTACGAACTACATCCTCTTTCTCTTTTCAACTTGTCGATTCTGATGACATTTCAAAATTAATTAACAACATCAAATCTACATCTACTGGACAAGATGGGCTTAATATAACCATGATTAGAATGTGTTGTCCATTTGTTCTACCTTTCATAATGCATATAATAGTTGCATTTTTACAAAAACGTTTCCAATCAGCTGGAAGTATGCTTCAGTAATTCCGCTAGCAAAAAAACACCGATCCAAAGAACTTTAAAGACCTCAGGCCAATTAGTGTCCTCCCAACCCTTTCAAAGATTCTGGAAAAGGTAACTTTCTACCAAATTTCTACCTTTATAAATAATGAAAGTTTACTGCCAGAAATTCAATCTGGATTTCGAAGTGGTTACAGTTGCGAAACTGCATTGCTGAAAGTAACAGATGTCTGCTACGGACAAAGGTCACATCACAATACTCACGCTTCTTGACTATAGTAAGGCTTTTGACACGGTAGATCATGGAGTTCTATTAGAGACATTACTGAGTTTGGGTTTTTGCTTGGAATCGATTCAATTAATATCTAGTTATTTAAGTGATCGTAAACAAAGTGTGGTTGTTGGTGGGAGGCAATCTCTTCCTTTGTCAGCGGTTTGTGGTGTGCCCCAGGGCTTAGTCCAGTGCTTTTCGCTATCTATACCAGTAATCTTCCCTCACAAATAAGGTATTCATCACTACATATGTATGCGGACGACATCCAATTATATAAATCGTTTTCTCCTCAGGACTGGCGGTCTGCTGTTGCTGACGTCAACAACGACCTAGAGTCTATTCACAACTTTTCGAAAGAACACAATCTAAGACTTAATCCTGCTAAGTCTCAAGCAATTTTATTTGGTATTTTCAAAATATGCAATGAACTACAGAGCTCTGTGGAGATTGGAATTGATGGTGCAGTCCTGCTTATTGTTAATAGAGTACGTGACTTGGGTCTTACTCTGGACAGCTCCTTTAGATACCGACATCAAATCAATAGCTATATTAAAAGTGCTTATTAACGCTTAAGAGTTTTATATCCTCATCGTGGCGTGTTAAGAAAATCGGTAAAGATCAGGCTGTGTGAGACACTAATACTATCTATTTTCACCTACTGCTCTATAATTTATAAAGCTGGTATCGATCAAGAAACCGAATATAGGATACAAAAAGTGCAGAATTATTGCCTTAGATATGTATATCTTTGGTATAAGAAAACATGACCATATATCACACAAATTACCTGAGTGCGGTTGGTTGAACATGAAGGACAGGAGAAAGGTACAACCTCTATGTTATTATCACAAATTGTTATTGTCTAAAACTCCTCCTTACTTGTACAGGAAAGTAAGATTCCGTTGTGATGTGCACAGCATTACAACTCGTTATCGTAACCTTATTTCGCCGCCCCCTCACACTACCTCTCTGTTTGAAAGAGCCTTTTCCTATGATATTTACAGTCTTTACAATAATTTACCCGAGCGATTCAAAGCATTATCTGTCACCACCTTAAGAGGAAAGTTGAAAAGTGAGATTTTGGCAAATTAGTAATCGTGTTTAGTATTGTTGTTCTGTGACGTAGTATTTCATATGTACATATATATGTAGGTCCGTTCATATGCGTATATTTTGCTTGGCTTGAGGGCTCCCGTAGAATGTTAGGTTTAGTTTAGTTTAGGTAATTTGTTATATAGTTATTGCTTTCTTGCGCAGCTTCAGGGTCTAGGTAGTGTAACAGAGATGATCTGAACCTCGCCCCTGTGATTTGCTAAGTTAATTGCTCTGTATGTTAGCATGGTTATTAGTTTTGCTTATTTATTATATTTACTGCATGTTCCGCCATTTACAGTATTTAATGTTATGTTTAATTTGGTAAATAAAGGTTATATTATTATTATACAATATACTAAGGTGTGATCGACGATTTTATGAAACTGGTAGATCTTAAGGGGGAGGGGTACTTTTGGTGTTGTCTGGTGGTATTCAATATCGGTCTGTTGACGTATCTCTTATAACTGATACTGTTCCCCTAATTGATATTATTATTTGTAAATGTTTAGCGCCATTTCAATTAACTATTTGTGTAGTATATATCCCTCCTCATATTACTGTTGATGATCTTGAATTATTTACCAGTTTATTGGATATGCAGCTAATGGAAGAGTCTGTTCTTTTGCTTGGCGATTTTAATTTACCCAAGTTTAGGTCTGAGTCTTCGGTCTGTACAAAAACTACTATATTTAATCACTTTTGCAACATTCTTGAATTGAAACAACATAATAATGTAGTGAATATGTATAATAGACTTTTAGACTTGGTATTTGCATCTTCAGTTATGAAAATCAAGGTAGTCCATTCTGATTTTCCTTTTGTTTGTGAAGATAATTACCATCCGGCTCTAGATATTACGGTTGAAGTTTCGGATAATAATAAACAACGTAACTTTCCCTTAGCTAATATTTGCTCTTTTAACTTTCATAGAGTCAACTATAATGATCTTAATGATGCAATAGCTAATGTAGATTGGACTGTTCTCCTGAGATATGGTGATGTTAACTTGGCTTTGGAACATTTTTATAATAAACTTACTCATGCATTTGGTTTAGTAATTCCGACTAAGAGACTTTGTAATGTTACGCGTGTTTATCCGGTATGGTTTACGTCTGAAATCATAACTAACATTAAAACGAAAGATTATTATAGAAGAAAATGGATGCTGTCGAAGAAAGATATATACTGGACTGAATTTAGGAGATTACGTACAATTACTAAACGACAAATTCCTGCAGCGCACAGTAACTACTTAGAACAGGCACAAATTTGCATCAAGTCAGATGTATCCCATTTGTGGAATTATATTAATCATAAGCGTGGTAGAACACGCATACCGGGTACTTTATATGGTGATGGTGGTATATTGGATGATCCACAGAGTATTGTAGATTCCTTTGCTAAATTGTTTTCGAGTACGCTTGCAACATGTAACACTACATCAACATCACCTTCTTTTAGTTACTTACCTAATATTCAGTCTAGTCTTGTTACTGAAAAGTATCTCTTGGATATTATGGCGCAGTTCCCCAATAAATTCACTTCTGGAGATGATTACATACCATCCTTCATTGTTAAAAACTGCAGAGCGTCACTCGCCAAACCGTTAACAATATTAATCAATTTATGTTTAACATTAAATATATTTCCAGACCGATGGAAGAGATCGAAAATAGTCCCAGTATTTAAAAAAGATGATGTTACTCAAATAAAAAATTACAGACCTATTTCTATTTTATCAAACTTTGCCAAGATTTTTGAACAGGTGTTGTACGATTGTATATATAACAGTGTCAGAATTTACCTATCTCCTATTCAGCATGGGTTTATATCAGGAAGATCGACCATTACTAATTTGGTAACAATGACCCAATATCTCAGTGAGCATCTAGATAACCGAGGCCAGGTTGATGTTATTTACACTGATCTATCACGTGCCTTTGATACAATCAGTCATTCTATTTTACTAGCAAAACTTAATACTTTCGGTTTCTCCACGTCCTTTATCTTATTAATGAAATCATACTTCGAAAATAGAACTGCGCATGTTTCCTACAACGGGTATAAATCTTTTCAGTATGTTGTTACCTCAGGTGTGCCACAGGGCTCAAATTTGGGACCGCTGCTGTTTCTTTTATACATAGATGATCTGCTAAAATCTTTAACTTGCCCTGCGTTAGCGTATGCGGATGATTTAAAAATATATTCTTCTCTCACTGACAAAAATAATGCGAAACTACTTCAAGAAAACTTAAACATAGTTTCCAAATGGTGTGACAACAATGGCTTGAAATTGAATATTTCCAAATGTTTTACGGTGACATATACAAGAAGAACTTCTCCAACTTTTAATGTTTATAAAATAAACGATATTCCGTTAAAGTCACTAAAAACCATCACTGATTTGGGAGTTTTATTTGATTCAGAACTGACTTTTACTCCGCATATAGACGCAATTTGTACATCTGCTGCGTCGGCGTTGGGATTTGTTATACGTACTTGTAGGGAGTTTACCGATATTAGTTTAATGAAAATGCTATATTTTACGTTTGTTGTGTCTAAATTGGAGTATGCGAGTGTTGTGTGGCATCCCATGTATGTGACGCATTCCCAAAACATCGAGCGTATACAGCGTAGTTTTTTAAAATATTTATCATTTAGAATGACCGGAAATTATCCTATTAGAGGGGCAAATTTGGAACACTTGATGACCGAGCTTAGTGTGGTACCCTTGGCAAGTAGGCGTGAGCAACACTCGGTTACTTTTTTGTATAAATTAATTAATAATAAAATAGACTGTCCACACTTACTTTCTCAAATATCTTTTAACGTACCCCGGATAGCCAGTAGATCGACAGATACCTTTTTTATTCCGACAGCCCGTACGAATGCCTTAGTCCGTGCGCCTATTACGAGGATGTGCCGAAATGCCAATGATTTTTTTCCGGATATTTTGGGATAGTTTTTTTTTTTTGTTTACACTTATTTAATTTATTGTCTTTTGTTTATTAAAATATAATATGTATTAATATAATATTATAAATACACTGATTAGATTTACGTTGGCTGGTATTATACATATATGTTAATCCTGGATAGAATTTTTGTTTCAATATTATTTTTTTTTTCTTATATTGTTGTCCTATAATTGGATGTATGTCTGTTGGACAATAAAGAAATATTATTATTATTATTATTATTATTATTATTTATTAGGTTTTCGTTATACAACTTCTTCAGAAAATTGGTATTTAATTCGTGTGAATTGATGATGGTTGAAATTATTACTACATCAGTACTAAATGCTATGAATATTTGGCAGTAATGGAACTGCAAATTGGGGTTGTATTGTAGTGGTTTTTAAAAATCGGTATATCATCACATATCGTATTGTATATATGAATTTTAAAAGTCAATCGTCCATAAACGTGTGCCTGGTGGAAGTAGCCTGGTAAGGTACAATAGTCACAGTTCCAAGTAATTAGTTTTTGCATCGAAACAGAAGGCATTATATATATGTATGTATATGTCAGCATTACGAGCCAAGAAGGTCCATGGCTTGGTTGCAGATCGTTCTCCATTCTTTTCTGTTACCAGTTCGCTTGTGCCTGTCTGTTATTCCTATTTTCTTTAAATCCGTTTCTATCGCCTGTAACCATTCCGTTCGTGGCCTGCCTCTTCTTCGCCTTCCAGTTATTTCTTTCGTCAAAACTTGGTTTGTTGGTCTAGAAGCGTTCAATCTCGATACGTGTCCTAACCATCTCATTCTATTTGCTCTCACTACATTAGTTATTGACGGTTCCCTATATAATTCACTTACCTCTTCATTTGTTCGTCGCATCCAAACGTCGTTTACTTTTTTGCCACCATGTACCTTTCTTAATACCTTTCTCTCAAAAATTTCTAATGATGATTGCTCTTTCTTATTCAGTTTCCATGTCTTTTCCCCGTAAATAACCACTGGTCTTATTATTGTATTGTAAATTCTTTTTTTTCACATTTTGCGAGATATTTTTTGACCGTAGCATATGCATCAAACCTCCCATACATTTTATACCCTTAGCAATTCTTTGTTGTATTTCTACTTTTTTCGCCCTTTACTTGTTATTGTAACACCTAGATAGTTAAAATTGTTTACTCTATCGAAATTGTAGTGTGATTCCTCTGTTCTTATTTTAAGTCATGTAAGTGCTATGTCCCTTGCCGTTCTCTCTATTAACATACACTTAGTCTTGCCTTCATTTATTTCTAGTCCTCTATTGTTTGCCGCTTGTTCTATCTTTTCTAATTGCTGTAATCAGATTTTTTTTGTTCTTGCCAGGATCACTATATCATCTGCATATGCCATAATTTGGTTCCTTTGGTTGTATATTGTGCCTTTCGTTGGAATCTCACTTTCCTTTACTGCTGCGCCCGGAATGATATTAAATAATGTTGTGGACAGTGGGTCACCCTGTCTTACACCTCTACTGACTTTAAATTTTTCTGATTATTTAATTAATACCTTGTATTCTGTCTCTGTAAGAGTCATCTTTATCTTGTCCTCCTACCTTCAACATTTCCGCTGTTATACCATTTTCTCCTGGTGCTTCGTTGCTCTTAAACTTCTCAATTATGGCATGTATTTCTTGCTTTGTCGGTGGTTCTTTTTGATCATCTTCTCCTATGGCTGACCAATCTTCCTCTATCTCACGTGGCTCGTTCCCTTCGACCTCAAAGACTTCCTTAAAATATTCTGCCCATCTTCTTAGACTCTCCTGCATACCTCCCACAAGTCGACCTTGTTTATCTTTCCAAATTATCAATTTATTCTCCTGATTTCTTCTTTTACTACTTTTTATGTTTTGATAAAATTCCCTGGTTTGCTTCTTGATGTATGAATTTTCTAACTGCTGATTTCGTTTTTCAATACCTTCTCTCTTCTTTTTTCTGCATGTTTTCTTTGCTTCATTTCTGCATTTGATGATGGTGATGTGCTTGCTTCTGTATTACGCCGTAACATTCTCATTCGTGCTTTTTCTCTTTGCTGTATCACCTCATTGTACTCGTCATCGAACCATGGTTTTCTTATTTATTGTTTATTTTCGTATAGTACCTGTGCCCCATCATCCTTTCGAAGTTTCTCCATTGTACTTCCACGTTTTTCCCTCCAGTGGCTAGATTTCTGTTGATGTATCTTTGAAATTCATTTTTAATAGTTTTAATTTTTCCATCGAATATATTATTCGTTTCTCTTTTTTTTTCACATTTTTCTTTAGATTTTGGGGATTTTTGGTATTTTATTTGCTCTTAGAAGTATGTGATTAGTATCCACATCTGCTCCTCTATAACTTCTTACATTTAATATATATTTCAAATGTTTACTTTCGATTGCTATATGGTGTATTTGATTTACTGTTCTGCCGTCTGGCGATATCCAGCATTATAGATTTGTTTAATTTATTTATTAAGGAAAAGATCATTCTGATTTTGTATTTTCTTGCGAAACAATCTGTGTATCTTTATGTTTTGTACTATTGTAGGTCATTTATACAATCTCTTATATACAGTTGAGTAAATTCCATATTACGGCAACAGAGATTAGGAACTCGTATAAAATACTAACTTCATTGAAATGTAACTCAGCAATAAAGTTCGATAGTAATGCTAAAAGGATTATACTAAAGGAATTTGATAAGATTTATGGGAACATGAGCAAAAGTTTAGTTTTTTGTATCATCGGTTAAGCAATTTGTTTTGAAGCTTTGGTGCCACTACGTATTTATCCGATGGGTTGGGATATTGAATATGCATCCTAATTTTAAGGATAATTTCCACTTGCTGCATATAAACGAAAGCTGCGTTTACAATTTTGCATTTTTCAAACAGCAGGAAGAACTTTTATCGTCTGATGTTTGAATGCATTCTATTCTATACAAAATAAGTGTATAATTATTCTTTACCGTGTAGCGTTGTCTTTTTACATTTTATGTCCAAATTATCTTTGAAAGGTATAATTTGCTCATTGATACACAATTCTTGTATCAAGAGATGCTCAAACAACGGCTCCTCGTTTTTTAGATATACGTAGTAAACCAAGAGGGTATCATTTTTGGTTGCAAGATTGCAATCTTTGTTGATCAAAATGTATACAGTATTTAGACACACATTGTTAGTTACCAGTGGTTTCTAGAGTTTGGCAACTCATAGTACTTGTACAGCGTGTTCACCACAACCTAAGTTTCCACAGAAGTTTTGAAGATTCGTTTGGGCTGTTAATATAAACTTACCACATTGGTGCACACTGTACATACTTATGTAGTTGACTATATTTTCAAAAATATTAACCGCAAGATAACTGGCAATAACTGAACTTAATTCTTCATCAGCGTACATTTTTCCGTGATGAATGATGATAGCATGAATTGTCTGGGGTTGTGCATTTAATGGTATAGATCGTGATTTGTTAATTATTTTATAACGATTGCATATGCAGCGACAGTTAAGCAGGAATAATATTATATTTTACGATTTATTCATACAGTGACAAGCAATATCTATTGTATTATTTAATTATTATATTTACACATATGTTAACTAAAAGGTAAGTAATTGCAATAATCGTAAATATAAGGAACACGATAAGCTCGTGTTGATTACGATTATCACCTCATTTCGCGCGTGACTTCGAGTATTTCCCACTCCATGATGACAATATTTGCCACGTTATCCTCATCTTTCGTCATAAACTTTTTGATCAATATCGCGGAAGCAGCGGAAGATCAACTACCTGTTTATCTACGATATTCGTGTTGTCTAAATGTATGACACAAACAGACTACATTTAACTTGCTTCCGGTCTTTTAACAACAAACAAACTTCATAGATATACAGTCGCGAAAGTTTTACAAGAATAGTTTCCACAACGGCGCTACCATCTCTTTAGCATTTAAATTGTATGTAACAAGAAAAATCCATTTAGGTAAATAACGCTCGTGGAAGGTGAGAAATAAAAGTTGAATTTCATGTGTGCTAACTGGAAAATACTTTTAGTTAATGCGTTTCTTCAGTTTTATTGTGGGAATAATTGAAAAATTCTTTTTATATCATATTAGCACAGTTAAAACGAAAAAGTTTAGATAAATTTAAGATAGATTGGTTCAACAAATATGTATGTATATATTGTACCAACAAACATGCTGAGGCTGATATCAGACTTCGGAATAACCAAGACTGTTACAGGAAAAAACCAGCCAGGCGTTTGCGTAAAAAATGTCAAATGCTAAAGAAGGTGAAAATACATTTCTCTAGAGGGATGAAGCGTCGACGACACAAGCGAGATTGATTGACTTGAAGAGGAAATTTATATAGGGTTCTACAATATACGAATGTTATATGAAACAGTGTATCAAGAGAAGTGGCAATTAAAATGAAACTAAAAAGTTCCACAATGACGTATGTACATACATACATAGAAAAAGGAACTATTTCGTTGCATTTGGGCACACACATGGGCTAGATAGTTAGCATACGGAGAGAATGAACGCATGAAAATGTCAACATATTTCCAAAGATAATGTTAAAAAGGACGAGTATCAAGAAATAAGGACTAACATAAGATTCGAAATGCATTTTACATGTTGTATAGTTAGTTTAGATCTTCACTGAAGCTTCTCTAAAAGCAGAAAGATGTTTTTTTAATACTGTCGTGAAAATTTCCTTGCTGTCCTGTACAAAGACGTATAGGTGGAAATGTCGGTTAGCTAAGCAAACATTATCCATCAGGTTAATGTTAATAGTTTTCAACGTGTTGAAGTTGTTTTTAAATTCGTATAAAATGTAGATATAAGAATAGAATATAAGTTTAATAGCTAAAAAGGGTTTTTAACTAGTTTTAGTTGTAAGTTTGTAAAATCAGTGCTTTATCTCTTTTATCTTTATTATAAACCTACCAACAACATTAAGTTTATTTGTGTTTCACATTAAGTTAAGTATTTCTTGGGAACTTTAGGTTTTTTTTGTCTTTATCAATTTTTTGTTTTCTATGCGAAATCATATTGTATTGCCTCCATGTTGGCTTCTCGAAAAGCCAATGAAATGTATATTTCGCAATTTACTTTAGTTTTTACATTTCTTGTAGCCCTCTAAAGTCAAATGAAAAGTGATATAAAATCACAGATTTTAGAGCAATTTGATTATCGGTACAAATATAAATGTTTACGTCTTCTATAACCTTGTTCATGCTTACTCAAACGCAAAGATCTATGGCACCATTGTTAGGTTACACGTGCCAACCCTGAAACCGTTTGTTTACCAGCCAAGTAATCCATTTTGGTTATTGGTATACCAGAGCTATGTACATATATTCTTCACAGTTTTGAAATAACATAATGTTCCAGGCTTATTTAGGTTAGTCGCAAGTTTTATTATACTATGTTATGTAGAACCTTGACGATTATTGTCAGACTATTTTATGTGGCAACTTAAGGAGTATTGTAAGTACTGTCATGATGTTATCATTTATTGTTTTATGTTTTATCTGATAATCCACTGATAATCTCTTCACAGCTATTAAGAAATTTAGAAGGGGCATATCCACTAGTAGTACCTCCATAATAGCAATAGTTTCTGAGCACTTTGTATGCGTATAATGTCTCTGCACAAAGGCTGCATAAGTAATAATGCGTTCAAACATTATATTATTATATATATATAAATATACATATATAAAGGTATGTATAAATTTAAGGAATCATACTCGGTAAGAGTTTAATCCAATCCTTCTTTTGCACGTCCATTGAGGATTGTTAGATAGGGTGGTCACGCCAAAGTGATACCCACACATACATGAACCATACATGACGGTAGCTTTCAAGTAAATAGTATCTGGAAAGATTTTGAACTCTTTTTGTATCATATTTCGACAAACTTTATGAATCTATATATCGGTGCTGAGTCAAAAATTGTATGGTCAATCCATTCTTATAGTGTTATTGGAGGTTTTTCAGAGTAGCTTCAAGTAAAATCAACTTTACTGCCAATTGCTCCTGCAGTGTGTAGGAGTGGCCCTAGATAAACTTTCTGACCATGAAAAAGGCTTTCCAAATCCCTATCCAACATACATATATGCAACTTCGAAAGATTTTCAAGCTTGCTCCAACTCTTTTGAATAATCTTTGTTAGGGCAACTGGTTTGCAAGATTTTCCTCAGGTGTACATTTTTTCGTTTGGAATATCAGTCTATCTCCATCCAAGTTGGGGCTTAGAAATGAGCCATAGACAATAGTGAAACCAAAACCTTAGTGTTCTGCCATATAAACCTGGGCAAACTTCTATCTCTTCGAGGTGATTGTACATTAGAAAAAAAGTAGAACACTGTAAAATCTATCTTCGGTAGTCTTCCAGACTCCTGCAGAGTACGTCTGCTATGACTTATGTTTGACTTTTCTGCTAGATGCAGCAGATAGAAGTTAGTCTAAGGTCAGATCTAATTTGATAATTTTAAATTATTTTATTTTGGAAATTTTATCTGTTCTACAAATAGCAGACTTATAGTTTTGTTGCCCATAAACTTAATACTGAAGCTGTTAAGTGGCCTACTTGAGAGGTAACCATTGTAATGATAAAATAGGTATTATTATAACGTTCTTAATTTCTATTGATTACATACTTATGACAGGTCTCATGCCAAAGACATGTACATACTATAGTCTTGAGGAGTAGTAAGAGTGTGATTTGAATATAGTCTCATTAAATATCTAGTGAGACAAGGAAGAAATAAGTTTAACATTGCAGAACTATGAACTAAAGCTTTTCAAATATACTTATATCTGATATTGGCTACAATTTAGGTACATGATTTGCAACACATTACTACACCACACATGTATTATGACAACAACACATATGCTATTTTACAAAAAGATCTGACAAACAAAATTCAAAGTGAAAATAATCAACTAACTAGTAGTTGGTTAAATAATAATTATATAGAGAGTCGGTTTCAAAAAAGTTAGAAATAAATAATGCTATAACACCGCGAACTTACGGTATACCTAAAGTTCATAAACCTAATATTCCTTTAAGGCCCATTGTCACCTACATACAATTTATCAAAATTCTTATCCAAAATTCTTAGTGATATTGTAGGAAATACAGAGAATAGTATAAAAAATTTGTGGGAATTTGTTAAATACGTAAATAAAAAAATGGTACCACATAATTACGAATTAGTAAGTTTAGATGTGGTATCATTATTCACTAATGTACCTTTAGAGTTAGCTTTATCTAGTATCGATAAAAAATGGAATTTAATAAAAAATCATACAAATTTACTGAAAAATGAATTCATGTTGGCTGCAAAACTTTGCTTAAATTCTACCTATTTTCAATAGAAAGACACAATATACAAACAGATTTTTGGAACTGCAATGGGTTCTCCATTATCTGCAGTGATAGCAAATTTAGTAATTTATTTATTTATTTATTTATTTATTTATTTATTTATTGTACATAACAGACTGAAATCCAAATAGTACATAATAGTTACTTAAAAGATACACACCTATCTAACCTAAACTAGGCAATGCCATAAATATAACATGTAAATAATAAAAATTGATTATAAAATAATAATATTGGTTCCTACGAAACTAAATAAACTATCAACTAAATTCTGATTATCATGGAGGAGTAATGGAGGATCTTGAGCAAGATTCTTTGAGTAAACTGTTGAATTTTACAAGCGGTATGTAGATGATTGCATTTGTTGCATACCGTTAGGTAAAATTGAACATGTTGTACACACATTTAATTCCTATCATGACAGATTAAAATTTACGTTTGAAAAAGAAAATCAAAATTCTATACACTTTTTAAATGTTAAAATAATACATAATAACACGAACATAAAAACAAATTGGTACATAAAAGACACTAGTAGCAACAGATACCTAAACTACTATTGAAACACTTCGGTAAATTTTAAAAAAAAGTGTAATTAATAGTTTAGTTGACCAGGCTATTAAATTGGCACATCCTGATTTTAGGAAAGAGAATTTAAGCAAAGTTAGATCAATTTTGGACAAAAATAGTTATCCACAACAATTTTACGAGAAATTAATAAAAAATCGAATACATAAAATATATAACACAGGCAATAAACAAAATAGTAAAATATATCACACAATTGCATACATTAACGACTTAAGTGACAAAATTAAATACGAATTCAAAAAATCAGATATAAACATTACATTTACACCATACAGACAGTTATTTACAAATTTAAAAACTAAGATTAAAAAAGATAATCAAAGTAATATCGTATATAAATTAGAATGCAAAGACTGTAATAAATGTTACGTAGGGCAAACTAGACAGTATTTAAAAAAACGACTGTATAATCACCAATACACTGTATCGCATAAAATAACCACGGAAACTGCTTTGTCTAAGCATTCTAAAGAATTACGACATAACTTTGATTCTGAAAATGTTAGGATTTTAAAAAAAGAAAATAGTTATAAAAAAAGATTAATATATGAAATGATATACATTAAAAAAGAAAATAACGCGGTCAATTTTAGAACAGATATAGAAAATTTAAGTATTATTTATAATAATTTAATCACCTAATCACGCCTGAATTTTATAAAATTAAGCTCTTAACTAGGTTTTTTTGTCGTTTTTCCCTAGTCCTTGAACAGAATTGTTAGAGCTTGACAAAAAAATACATTGATATAAGCATTATCTTATGATTATAAATTTACATTTCAAAATATCTTAAATTGCCCATATTGCCCTAATGTAAACATAATCCTATATATCACTGAATTTCTTTGTCTGTAGATAATTTTGTTGATAGGCATAGCTAGTTATTTATTTATAATTTGACACGAAATAAATGTCAATTTTATTCCACTGAAGAAGTTACGAAAACCAGATTATATATATTTTGTAAAGGTTTTGGAATAAATTTGACTTTTGTTCGAATTGCAGTGTTATCATTGACCTAACAAGTGGAAAACTATCTGGATAATAAGACAACTATATTTGCACATGACTACTTTACAAAAAACAACTAAAGTAGTAGTATCTTGTGAGAATTATTGGATTTTAATACGACAAATACTGTGATGACTTAAAAACCGCAAGAAACAAAATGCTTTATTCCCAGAAGAAGTTGTAATTTTACTCTAGTAATTAAAACAAACTAATATAAGTTTGCTTTAAGTTTCAAACCTTTAATTACGAACTGCATTTACCATTATTTATAAACTATTTGAAAGAAAACGTGTTTGTAATACTTGCGTACTTTTGTTGAAACTGCAGTGAACTTTAGAAAAGTTTTTCGTATCAGCTCATCGACTTTAATGTTTGTAAATACTTCTAGCGATGTTTGTTTCGATTCTTTTATGTTTATCAATGTTTTCCACCGTCAACTTGTTTTTTTGGAAGCTAGAAGTTTTTGGATAAAACTACAACGAAAAATAAAAACTAAATAAAGGCGTGTATAGTTGTACTATTTCTCAAAAATATAAAATCACATACTGATCTAACAAAAAAATGCATAGTTTGATATCTGTAATTGATTGCTTGATTCATAGAACTTAATAATTTTCTTAACCTTAAATTGAAAGCTGGTTAAATTGAAAGGCGTCTAGTAAGGCTCCATCTTTTAGTGCAGAACTTAAGGACAAGAAGCAATATTGCACCACAAAATACTAAACGTTATAGTAATACTGTAGTGGATTTTACAAGTTAATAAATATAAATTATTTCCCCATTAGATACATCAGGAATGTGTTTTAAGTTTTGCACGATCTTATTACTGAAGTTAAACGATAGATATATGTTCCGAATCATGGCAAGTCAGTTACTTATTTGATTTAAGCTTATTTTTTTTTCTAGTGTTACTAGTGACATTGATCTATGTGCTGAACTCCGTGATTCCAATAGCTTGATAACACAATTGGCTCAGGAATATGTATATTGCTTTGTACTGAAAGTTGTGAACTTTGTCTATTAAATATGATTTGATCCATATCGATTAACGCCCAACTAAAAAAGTTATGTTCTACATAACTGTATCTCATTCATATTTTTTACGTTTATTTCAAAGATACTCTGTATTCTCAAATGATTGTATACTTTGATAATAATTCAATATCACTATTCTTGCACTACTATATTACAACCTTTAAGACTGCACTTATGCACTTTTAAATATTGCGGGGAGGGTATTTTACACGAATTATTAAACAATTTTTCATAGCAAATGCCTGCAATATTGAATAATATATGCCAGATTCCTTTTCTGGGTCATTATTATGCTTTCGAGTATTTCTGAGTTTAAGCGTAGCCACGTCAGGATTCATAAATTTCGAGGAGGAACCGAATACCTTTATTATGAAGTGTGAATATTTTACTCGCTTGGCACTTCAAAAGCTACGGAACTTCTGTGATATTCTTCTCCAGAGATATCGGCTTTTTATATATAAATTGTGTCTTCACATCTTTGTTATCTACATATGAGATATATAATGTAAATTTGGCATCGCTGCTTATACTAAAGTAAAATTTAATCAATTCTGTATATTTCTCATTTTATTGCAGATTTATATTTGGTTTAATTGAAACTTGTGTATGTATGTACATACGTACATACGTTGCTTATTGTTATTAATATAACGAAGAATATGCAGGCACCTACATATGTGTTGATCTATTTTAACTGTTATATCGGTTGTCCCGCACGCATAGATTCCACAATAATGCACTGGCGTGTTCTTTGGTCAAGAAGAAACTAAAAAGTCCTAATAAACATATATCCGCAAATGGATAGTTTCCAAGATAAACACTGTTAGAAAAAATGTTGACAGAAATGCATCTTTGATTACGTGTTTCAAGTATTACATGGGGATTTTCGTCGCTCCATATGGGCGCATTGTGGTGATCCCGTTTCGGGTAAAAATGGCTTCACCGGGAGATGAACATTCACTTGTTGGCGGTATAGTCCAACCACACGCTTCTCTGTTTTCACTGTCTTCTTCGGTTAAAGCTTGCACTTGTTGATAATGAAAGATATGTAAAGGCTGTTCTTTAAGGAATCGCTAAACAGTGCTTTTGCTTGTATTTTCCATGGCGGAAATTCGTTTTGTACTGGTTGTTGGATCTTCTTCAACTCTCGCCAAAATTTCTTCAGCCAATTGTACAGGTCTAACATTTGCTCTTCTCCTTTCTTCCTTTTAGTTTTACGCTTCCAGCCTCTCGAAAACGTTGAAAAACTCTTTCAAACATTTGGTGGTGGGGCAAATTTCTGTTTGGATATCGATCTGTACAAAAACGCGATGCTAGAAACGAATTTCTGCGGGTAAACCATTAACAGAAATTATATCTACTAATTCTTCTACAGGACATGTAATCGTAGCCAGGATTGTATTGCATTGTACAAGAAGGGTCGTGCAGGCTCTATAACCTCACATCACTGCGACCTATTGATCTATTGTGAATACCCCATTCCTTTAGTACCCTTCTAATCCGATGTTCTTAACGAATCTTACGATTAGTTTGGGTGCTAAGGCCTTAATCTAATCAGGCGTTACAGTCGACTGTCCTCGATGCTGAAACCTTCGCTAGCCAAGTGCCTCGCACTCGCAAAGTATGTGCTCGGCTGTTTGAGATCTGAGTTCGCAAAAGTGACACGTGTCTTGATCAGCTTTGCCTATCTCTTTGAGGTGGTAGTTTAGAGGGCAATGGCCAGTAAGTAGGCCCGTGAGGGACCTTAAGTCTGATTTTCTTAGATCAAGAAATTTTTTATTGCTATTTGGCGAGCAGTTGATGAGTTTCTTCGCCTGTGTTTGTCCGGGTGTTGTCCTCCAGAGGGATGCCATTTCTTTTGCTTCCCAGTCTTTAAGTTCCTTCTTGAGCTGGTGTTTTTATACGCCAGAGAAGGGTTCGGGTTCAATGAAGTGCATGTTTGCGGTTTGCCTTGCAAGTTCGCCGCCATGTCACTTCCTTTGGTATTCGTGTGCCCTGGAACCCACATTAGAGAAACTCTGTTGTTTGTGGCCAGTTGCGTCACATTCATCCGACATTCCCAGACCAACTTAGATTCAAACCTGTGAGTGGCTAGAGCTTTCAGAGCCCCTGGCTATCGGTGCATATATAGATGTTGGCATCCTTCAGGCCTTTGTCTACGGTTTCTCGGATGAAAAGATCTATAGCATGCATCTCCGCTTGAAAGATTGTTGGAGATGCTCCTAGGGCTCTAGAGGGGTTGGTCCTTAGTTCATGAACGCCAACTTGCTAGTTTTGGATCCGTCTTTGTACCAGACACTGGCTCCATTTTCAAAATTGGGTCCCCCAGAGCTCCATTCCTCGCGGCTCGGAAATAGCATCCTAAATGGTCGCTCGTGATGCAAATTGACAGTCATGCTGTTGGTTTATTAAAGGATGGAATCTCTTCTTGGAGGTCATCTAGAATCCTTAAGTGTCCGGTTAAGTCACCATCTTTAAATCGATGTGATATACTTAGCCGGTGGACACTGAGAACTGCAGTTCTCTTAATTACCAGGTGCAAGGGTGCTAATCCCACTAATACATCCATTGAGACAGTTGGGCAGGTGCGCTTTGCTCCTGTGATTCCCAGACATACTAGCCGCTGCAGTTTCTGCAGCTTACTTTGTGCTGTCTTTTCGTTGGCTTTTGGCCACCAAACTAGCCAGGATACCAAATTTGAAAAGAAAATTAAGATACGTGAAATAATTTGAATTTAATAAACAAAGTAGTAAACCTACTTGTTCGGATTCTACAGTTTACTTAAGTCACTATGTACATATCTTGTGGTTTAAAATCAGTGTTTATCTCGGAAACTATGCATTTGCGAATATATGTTTATTACGACTTTTTTGCTTCTTTTTGACCAAAGAACATGCCAGTGCATTATTATGTAATCTATGCAGCCGGTATATCTTTTAATTGTAGAATATTGCTTTGTAAAAGTAAAAATATTGAGCTACAAGTTTTAAGTGTAGACTTATTCGGATAAGTAACTAAGACAGAAAGTTCAGGCTCTTCTTAGATAATAAACTAGACTCTAGATTAGCCTTTGTCGATATATTTTTACAGAGGTAGCTTGTCAACTGAATTCTCAAGTATCCACGAAAACTTGTAAAATATAAAGTCTATAAGATGTGAAAACTTGACCACTTGGTTCATATACGCTTTTAGAGTAGGTATGCAAGGGTAATAGTATGCATTTGGGGATTTAAAATAAATCCTGTGATGCCTAACTGACACTGAAAAATTATTCTAATATTTTAGTTGATTATCAAAGAGTAGATAAATGCACCGAATATCAGTGTAGAATGCAACCATTTATGTGGATCACACCTTCAGCCGTGTGGACACAATTTGGCGTAGCGTATTTCGTATGTTTTGAACAAGAGCAACATTAAAGTTAATATTAGAGTCAATAAAGTTGGTTTTGGCCAACGTCATTCCCAATATTTTTTATAAACAAACAAGACAGTGATATAATTTTTCGACGCTGTGCTGACAATTTAAAATAATAAAATTTTTCACCATTTCTATTAGATTTATTAATAAGATTACGTAAATATATCAACAAATTGCTGTATAGTTTTTATCAAATAATTCAATATTTCAAAATCAATCATCAAGTTTTCATCTTTTTTTTCTTTTCCAGAGAAGGGGAGTGTTAATTGAGCTGATGCACTGAAATTCGTACAATTAAAAAAATGCTTCCGGTGGAGGCATAAAGAAGCTCGTATCAGGAAATATATTGAATTTTGATAATCCTAATATCAGTGATCAGTGATTCAATCAAAGAATATCTTGAAATTACACAACAAAGCAGAAAGTGGTGAACTATTTGTCAAGACAGAATTACACGGACAATGTGCGCATCCCAAGAAAGGTAAGTCAATTAAATTTTGCAAATGCTTACTTTTTGGATTGGTAGCAAAATCTATAAAATTATTGCAGACAATGTCTCGTAAAGAACATCATGCAGTTCTAACTCGGTGTGTTAAGTATTTCGTTGTTAGTCCAGATAAAATGTTATTCACTCAATACCTATTAGAAAATGGCCGCAATTGCTGTTACAGTGTAATGTTCAAACATTATTATTTAATTCCCTTAGCGGATTGAAACCACCTACATATGTATGTATATCTGTAGGTTGCCAAATATAGGCAAGCTTTGACGCTAATTAAATTTCCTATTTACTGATTCTTTGGCTTTACGTAAACGATTATAGCTATAATAAATTTTGCAGTGAAAGCTATAAAACTAAAAAGGTTCAGATGTTTGTCTTTCTATAGATTTTCAATTTGTTAACTTAGTATTGCCCTCTTTGGGCCATCATATCGATTTGGTTGGTTTTATCTTTGTACCAATTCAGCTTTGTATTTGTAGTTGAAAAAGTGACAACGATTTGGAAAAGTAAGTTTTTTATAACAAGAATTTAAAAACGAATAAAGAAAGTGAACAAAGAAATAGTAGAAGAACAGGAACGCATATATGGAGAACTTTAGATTATAAGCTTTAAGACTACTTTTGTACCTTGTAAGAGATTTAGAAGAGGGTTTGATGAGTTTTAACATGTAAATATTTAATAACAAAACAGTTTTATTTTGCGGAAATTAATATTATAGCATATTTAGCTTATTTTATGATAAATTATAGTTGACCAGATGTGAGTAGTTGAGTTAATGATAAAATGAGAAAACAAAGTTCTTCTCACATATTATAATATATTTATTAATATCTCTACATTTTTCGGCCCTAGGTACTGTATTGCGTGCAATAGACGTAAATATTTCCATTTTGTAATCTTCTTAATTAATTTTGAGAGTTGAAACTAATACAGATTAGGAGAAAATACCCGCAGCATTTTCTTAAATAATGCTGACAATGCAATTATTTCATGAATGACAAAAGATGGCTTAAAGCGTTTAAATATCCTTTACGAATCCCATTCTTTATTTCCATAATTGGGCTGTAATTGTATTACCAGAATTTATGAGGTATTAAAATTAAGACCAGTGAATTGTCCTTGAATCCGCAAATTTCTGATCTCGGTGTTGCTTACGCGAAGACGTGATTTTATAAGAAAATATTTTAGTAATTGTAAATGCGTCAACGAATCCCTACAGGATACTGAAAAGATTTGTGCTCCTTTGTATTAAATGCTAATTAACGTAACGTCGATTGTTACATTTAGAAGCGGTGACGAAAACGTCAATATTCTGCAAATTAGCATGCTACATTGGCATTTGAAATGATACATTTTGTAATTAACGAATACTGTACACCAGTAATAGTAGTAATACGTTTAATTATAGAGTTGTCTAAATTACTCGAACATTGCTTATAACCGGATTGCGGTAGATTATATACCACTCTAATAGCCTAAATACCTCCCCGGGTAAGCTTCCACAAACTCGAATGAGTTTAGTATTAGAAAATATTTGTTTTGGTAGGACGCAATTGGCAATACCCATATCATAATTTGTAGTTTACAAAACTTTAACATTTTATAAATTAATGAACTTTTTATTAATTTTGGTGAAGATATTTATAATTCATCATTCTTTTTGAGTTATACAAATTACTTTAGTATTGCGAGCAAGTTAATATTATAACGTAGGCAGTAGAATAGAAGATCAATTATGTCTTACATATCTGAGAAAACTTGCTTGTTTAGACGAAAATATAAAAATACAGATTGGTTGTTTTGGCTGAGAGCTGTAACTGATTTACAGCAGAATTGGGATACATGGTGTGACATTGAGGTAGTGTGTTAGTGACACCTGCGGTGGCTAGTATCGTTGTTAGCTAGTCAAGCGATACATTTCAATAACCCGAACTTAATTTAAGAAAGATAAATATTTTTGATATTGTATAAATAGCAAACATGTTTTTAAATAATTTTAGTAAAGTCCAATTACCGAATTACATACATGTGGCTCAGAAAAATAAAAAAGTATTACATAACAACATGTTATGACAATAATTTATTATCTAAACATTTCCCTGAAATCATTGTTAACTTACTTAAATATGGTACAGTGCTACAGAAGCAGCAGTTAAGGTTAGTAGTTATTAGTTGTTGTTCATGCAAAATTTTGAACCATAGATGAGATTAGCTATATACATGTTCTTCTAGTTCTGCCAAATTAGAATAAAGTAATTTTTTCGGGCAAAAAGTATAATTTTCTTAGAACCTTACACTCGTAAAGTAAACAGTAGTATACTATACCTTATAGACTCTTGAATTGTTAGATTAATTAAATTTTGATACATTTGCTTCGCTAATTCAGTTTAATATGTTGTAAAGTAACACTTAATTAATATGTTTTATAATACTTTACAGCGTAGGTCTTACGACCAACGTAATTACGAAATTAGGGCACCTGTATTGTACGAATATAGTATTGTATTGAAATTGCTGTTAAATCTTACTTGACATGGAAAAATGGAGAAGCAAAAACATAATATAATCAAATAAGTTGAATATTCGTGCTTTTTTTGGAATTGTATTTTTTCACGCCAAGAAGAAATTGTGTTAGCAATAAAAACACGCTAGAACGTATTCCTCCGCCTATCTACCCAATATAAAATTTTTCCTTCTTATTTTCACTCAAAACATTTGAAATCCCATCCGCGCCGGGTAAATTCCACTCGAGTCCCTTCGTCCGTCGTCCACAAGACAAATATTTTCAGTACGACAATCCCCATGCGAGAAACGTACCTGTGCTGCGACGTGTCCCTGCTTCAATCTGGGCAGATCGGTGTGACTCCAAGCGCTCGTGGACCAAGGTGACACGTTCCTTAAGTCCTCGCCAAACTTGAAGTCCTTAAGACGATTGTGCAGAAATTTCCTGATGTTCCACGGCAGGTCGTTGTGACCGTCGATGAGAGGCACTTCCTGTAGAAGCCTCGAGGCGAATTCGAGTCTTTCGTCAAGCGAGGCTCCGGAACTTATCTTTAAGGCTATGGGAACTCCTACGCCGGCAGCTGCCGCTAATAATAAAACGGTCGCTATAACCCACCAGTGTCTTGTCGATAGATCTATCCCTGGAAACAAATAAAATAAAAAAAGAATACGGCAATAATGTTTATGAGAGAGTGTGGTAATAAAAGTATAATGAAACATACTGTGCGCTACTGCATATATGTGTGTGTGTGGTCCTGTTCGGTGTAATATAATGTATGAGTTGTGCGGCCGTATAAATTTTGAGAGCGAATGGTGGCAATTTGACAAATACTCGTTATTAAGGGACAATAAAAGCTTAGACACGGACTATATATTAATCCAATCATTCCATTTCGTGTAATAAAAAATACATTTAAAACAACTTTTGCTCTCTACTAAACAATTAAGTTTATACTCGGTATTAACTTATATTAGTAATTCTTTAGTTAGAAACGTACTTTTTGGTTTATTTCAGGATACACTTCGGTACATTTTTTGTATCTTCTACCTTTGAAAAATTTAGATACGTCAGCAGGCGATAATCAAGAGAAGCAGTGCTATTTTGATTCGATACAGAAATTTGTATTTTAAGTTTAATTCTGGGGATATGTATTAAGGAAAAAGTTTAGCAAACAAAACTGTTGATGTTTACAATCAAACAGAAAATCCAACACCTCTTTCTGTGTTATATGTTGTATTTACAATAGATACTTCTTTTCTTCTTTACATACTTCAAATGTTGTATGTACATATTCTCTTAGCGTGAAAATGCAGAAGTTTGGAAAGTTAATAACAGGGGGTTGTACTTTGAAACTTGTCATATACATGGTTGTCAGTTTGTGATGCTTTAAAGCAAGTCAATAGCGTTTGCATCTATAGAAAGTTTAATAAATTAAAATTTATCAATAACAGCTTATTACCAGTCAAGCAGTCTCTTAATTGGAAACTCTCTTGGTTTTTCGTACGTTAAACACTTTCAATTTTGTATAAGATTAAATGTATTTGCTCGTATTTGGCACATGTTTTCTTCTTTCAAGATAACTTTCTATTACATATTGTTCATAGCTGTGTCAATACCACCTAACCTGTGTATGCTAGATTCTACTATCCAATTGTATTGGCAAAAATAGCTTGCTGCATTTTAGTTCAGCGATACCATAGATTTCCTATCGGGCGCGTGATCTATCTAACTAATAACTACCTCTAGTTATTTCCGCAGAATTCCCACTATAAAATCATTTTACCATAAACAGTTTCTGCTCTGGCGTACAATATTTCATTTTTACAACGATCGTTACCACTCGCGCTTTATTGAGAGATGTGTGAAGGAGTGAGACCTAGGACGTACGAATTCATCTGAAATACGCATGCTAGTATGTTTCAACAATTGTGTGCTTATCTCACTCGCAGTCTGCATAGACATACTTCAATTTCTTGCCCGCGATCGTCCTCTTGATAGAAAATTTAATGCATTGCAAGTTAGTGCAGCAAGTTATTTTTGCTAATACAATTGCACAGTAGAATACAGCGTACACAAGTTAGGTATCGACCGCTCGCAGGCGTTCAAACGGTATACTTAACTTAAGAGATTTGTTAAAGTTTACGAATGTATTGATATGCTACCTGATAAGTTTTGCTAACTTTAAAATAGTTGAAATGGTTGTTTTATTCAATATATGCAGGTGCCTTTGCCAATGAAAACAAAAAACAAATGATATTAATAATTGGAGAAGCGCCCTACATTATCATCTCAATTATATGGATTTGGCTCAAACAGATTGTTGGTCACAAGTTCGGTCCAAAGACGAAACTACAGCGCATTCAGGGATCGCTGCTAGTAAAACAGCTCTTCCACGCAATGTCTTAACACGCCATCTTACCCCACGTTGCCTTAAGGTATTTTTTGCTATTGTAGATACATTTTTATCATATGATGTTAAGATAAAATATATGTTGTTTAATGTATAACGTGAATGAAACAGCAAATGAATTAACGGAGATAAATAGGAAGAAAAGTTTGTCGGTCCCAGATCTATATCTATTAAATGTTTGCTACCGAAATATTTGTGTTACTTGCCTATGCTTCTAAATTGAAAGTTTTTTAGTAGTTTTGAAAATGCAAACCAATGAGAAATAAAGACTAATGTGTGGGAATGCTGCTGCTATATGCACAGGCTTTAATTAAGGCGGCTTTATAGTATCCACTATAACACGCAATAATAGTCATAATAATAATGTCAGGTTGGGGAAATCATAGAAGTACCTGAGGACTCAGTACCTATACTGTCTGTAGATTTCATAATCTCAAGATCAGATGCAAGCGATCAATCACCAACAGATTTCTTAAAAGAAACATAATTTGAAGAGAAAAAGATGCTAACCATCTCTAGCATCGGAAGGAGAGTTGCTAAATACTGGAAACAGTAAACAAACTCTACTTGCAAGCTGAAAGTGCTACATAATAGAGTAGGTCTATTAAACAAATATGAAGAAATGTGATCAAAAAAGGCCACAATAGGAAAACTAAAAGTCCTCTGGAAAATAATAAAGCGAAGTTCATCCAATAATAATCAAATTAAATTAATCTAAATTCTTGCCCGAAATTTGGTATAGATATGTAGATGACATCTTTGCAGTCGCCGGACCAGAATTTGACATGGAAGGAGAAAGTCTTCCATGTCAAATTCTTCGATTCTTTGAGTTTTTTTTTAATAATGTTATGACAATAAAATCGATGTTATGTTGGAGTTAGAGTAAAAAGGGCGTGTTTAATAGTAGCTTTCGATCGGTAAATGAAAATTTAAGTTGAGGGAAAGTCGCATTGAATGAAAACAATGTATCTAATAATAGTGCAATTATGTTAGGGCGCTTTAAGTTCTTTCGTAAAGGCTACTACAAAATTTAGTTCTTTTCTTTTATTTGTGATAAATTGCTGGTTCTAAAAAGGACCTTTTTAAGAGACAGGAGAAAATGTATTACAGGAAAGGCTCGATGTGTTGCCCATCTGCAAGAACACACGCCTGTAATCCTTGGGTAAATCCTGCACTGATCGGCTACGGCTGTACAGTATGCGTCGAAGTTTGTGACATGATAAATAATATTTTTTCTCGTTTACGCTTACAGATAGACCCAAGGTGTATTATATGTTTTTGTTTCTAAATCGTTGTAGCTATCATTCCTTAAAAGCATGCTTTGTATATCGCGGACACCCTGTATACACATGATCTGGAAGAGATTTGAACATAGACAAGAACTTCAGAATATTACAAATTTGAAACCTATCGACAAAACCCAAGAAACTACCTATGCCAAATTAACATTTTATTCTTCTCGGCAATTTAAATTTACCAACTTATTTAATTCTTTCAAGTTAGCTCCGGGATTTTCTAACCATCACATATTAAAGAATATTTTAAGTAACAATATTAACTCCAATTGATTGTATAGCCTGTGTTATCGTTTATATCGATCAAACTCAAAGGAAGGTTGAAATAAGATTCAGGGAACATTTGAATCATTTAAAAAATAATGACATTGGGAAATCGGCGGTCGCCAGGCATTATTTGGAAACTACCCACAAATATCTCACAGCTACGTTATTGAAAAACAGCAATAATCATAATTTAGATATGTTGGAAGCAATATATATGAAAAAATACGAAAACCTAATGAATAACAACCTGCCACCACTGCACAATCACTGCACTCTGTTAAATGTCATCGACAATTAGTTTATGACCTACTGGGCGGGTCTTTCAAACTTATATACACATACCCACTCGGGGCGAGGCATAATATTCCGACCCCACACAGATACATTTATCTATTGCAAATGAAGAAAGTGTTAGTCTTCTCTTGATGAGGTTACGAATAGTAACGAAATGGCCATTCACAAAAATACATATATTCTATATTTAAGTGAAGTTGGGAATTTGATTTAATTCAAATTCGAAGTTTGTACAGCTTATACTATTATACAAGTGTCATGAACATAAATGCTGCTACCACAAAATAACTTAGATGTGTTACAGGAATCGGTTTTTTATGCATGAGTCTAGAATCTGCTTTTTTTAAATAAATCGTTTTAATTTTGACAATAGTAAAATGTAGGCAAACAATGAAAAATTAATGTTTTGCACCATTCAATGAGTTACTTGAGACTGTCATTTCTAATTGAATCGGTATAGGCAGAAACGAAACATGTTCTTTGTAGTCAAACTTAGTTTACATAGATAAATAAATTGTACTACAATTAAACATTGCATGCTCTCAATCACTGGAGTTAGGTACATACTAGGAATCCGTTTAAAAGCAAATCAACAGAAACAACAATGGTCCGAACATGTGTATGTTTACTAAACAAGATGTTTCTACATGCATTTGATTTGGCATCAGCTAATAATCAAATAGATAGGATACGTATATATTGTTAAATATTCCTCTTTCTATGTGATAGAAATTGGTATATTTCGATTTCTATCCTCGAATTGCAAATAAGTAACTTTGATCATATTGTTGAAACGTACTGATAGAATCTCTACGTAAAATATTTGGGAAGTTTGGAAAATTTAGAAAACTGTAAACTTTGGAGCGTGTTTCGCAGTTGTATTCAAACAAATGGACAAATAACTGGTTGCGTATACAAATACTACTGGGTGTTGCAATGCGTCGCAAACAGAAATAGTGCACAATAGAACTGTGCTATTCTTCTTCTGTGCTCTTTAAAATAAAAAACGAAGCTGGAATAATTTGCTCTAATACAACTTTACCCTTTACTTACAATATCCAACATTATTTCGAAATATAGTTGTGAATACAGGATGCCATGAAAGGAGAAACAAAATCTGCTTATTCTAAATATACAATCACTTTCATAAAATACCGTTATTTTAATGCAGACTACTTAAAAATTTATTTTCCGGAACCTGCAGCATCCAATACCTTGTTGTTGTTAGTCGCTAAAAGGATTACATGATAAATGTTCATTTCACATGAAATTTAAATAAGGTAATGGAAGACTTCCCGTCCGTATTTTAAATTATTCATGTTCTTCATGATAACATTCTATCTGGTACAATACATACTCCCGGCAGAATTATACTTTTTGACATACACTCATCGTGATGTGAGCATTTGCTGCATGAGAGTTTATGAAACATAACCAAATATATTCTCCTTTTTCGTTTTTCATTTAATTAATGTCAAAATGTGGAAGATATAATGTTTCAGTCTGTAAAATACGCTTGGGAAATTTATGTATTTATGCAGAAATAAATACAGCAGTTGTAGTAATAAGCGAATAACTCCACAAAAATAAAAAAATTGAACTCATTTCTTATTTCGACAATAATACAATAGCGTAATAGAACATATACTTTATTTTTTTGTGCAACTTGTACGACAAATTTCAAATCCTTTTTGTTAAATAAGATTTTCGATAGCTTGACATGCTTGTGCAAATAAACTTAAAAGATTACTGCAGCTCTATAAGCCAAGAATCGATACACACGCAATTAATCTTAAGAAACAAATTGGGTGTCTCGTGTTACTTTCTAACACAATTACTTATCGCCAGCGGATATCTAGAATACCCGTCGAAAGCTATTAGGGAATTAGTTTGTCTATTATATTGCATGGTTACAATAACCTTCCATTCTGTTAACAATTTATTTTGATTGTTTGGATAATTAACTATTCATCTTTTCGTTGCATTTAGTGTTGTGCTATTATATAGTAGTTACACTTCTTGTATAGATACACCTACAAAGTAGTTTACGTGCTAGATTTGCTTAGAAGTACCGATTTTATCCAAATATTGCAAATATAGGCATGAAAGTAAATAGAGTAGGTAGCATGTTTTACAAATTAATTCAATATTGTCAGGTACTTAGTAGAATTTATTTACGAATGCTCTAGATAATTAGAAGTTCAAATAGTTACTATTGTGTGGAAATTTAGTATAAAATTATTGCGAAGGAAGTATCCATTCATCATCATCATCGAGCCTTATAATCGTTCGGATTATGGCTAACAGACAAATCCGTTAAATTTTGAGGTGGATTAATCCCCGATTTCTACACTTTATATCTACTAGATTCTATTATCTATTTTTGCCAGTTCTGTTATTTCTTTCCATTTTTTTCTGTCTCGGCACTTCTCCTTTCAATCCGCTATTCCCAATGCACGCGCATCCTGCTCAATCTCTTCTCTCCATGTATTCCTTGGCTTGCCCCTCTTTCTAGGCCAAAGTGGAACCCATTGTGTGATCCTTCTCACTATTTCCGTTGGTCCTCGCCTCATTATGTGTCCAGCCCATTTCAGTCTCACTGCCTTTATATGTCTTACTATATTTTCGTTTTCCAATTCCTGCTCTATTTCTTTATTTTTCTTTCTTCCCTTTACTCCTTCTTTTGTTGTGTCTGGGCCTAGTATTATTCTTAGTATTTTGCGTTCAATTATTTTCAAGTCTTCCTCTTCCTTTTTGTTCAACACTGCTGTTTCCAGAGCATATGTAATGACGGGTCTTATTAAAGTTTTATATATTTTTATTTTGTTTGCTTTACTGATATTTTTGCTTTTCAATAACATTTTATTTCTACCCAACCTTAACCTTTTTGGATTCTTTCTTTTATTCTATGTTTGTATGTTTGCCCTAATGATACTCCCAGGTAGTTGAACATTGTTGTTCTTAGGTGCTTCATATTTTCTTGTATTTCATTTCCAATTTTCATATATTTTGTCTTTTTTTCATTAATCTCTACTGCTGAAAAATTGATTAACTGTGGGAATCGAGCGATGATACGAAGGTTAGCTACCTAGGTACACTCACCTGAAAGAAGTTGTAGAACAATTTACATATAATCGCTATGTAAATCGTTCTACAACTTCTTTCAGGTGAGTGTACTACTACCGCGCGCTTATAGGCGAACAAAGAAATCTGTCGAGTTGAGTTTTAATAAATAGGTACTGTACAATAAGTAAGGAAGGATAGAAGTCTGGCGAAGCAGTTACCTTTTTTACATTCACAGTGACTACAAGTGATTTTTATTATTTATTTGGGACGCAATGACATAGTGATGGCGGCGCCGGGTTCGAAGATTCTTCGTTTAATGAGTCAAGAGTAATACCACTGCAGTAGTATATTCGATTTTTGATATTCTCGTACTACTTTTTCTTTGACGCCTGAAGCTATAATTACTCCTTCTATGAAACTGAATTTATAGTACAATTTCAATTTTACTGGAAAAATTTAAGAAAAAAAATAAAATTGGCGCCAGAAACATATGGCGGTAGATAGAGTGGTGTTCGTATCGTTGGATTGTACATCAGTTAAAAGCCTTCAGCCGCCATGCAGCGTAGGACTACCCAGCATCGTCCATTTGCATTTCACTGTTTTAAATGATGATTCAGCTACATTAACTCAACGTACCTTTCGTCATCATTTTAACATAGGAAAAAATGGACGAGTACCAAACACTGAATTGTGTAGGAAACTGTAGTTTGAGTGCTTCTGCATTACCAAAGAAATATCCTGGTCGTCCACGAACAGTTCGTATCCCGGACAATGCGAGGAAGGTGAGAATGGCTTTACTGCGAAGTCCACAACGTTCTGCTAGACGACATTCCATAGCACTAAACTTGTCAAATAGAATGTCAGACGGATATTACACAATGATTTGGGTTTTCATTCATTTAAAATGCAAATGGTTCAATAATTACTGTCTGCAGGTTTTAATCAGCGAATGGACTATTGCACACAATTGTTAGAAACTACTGAAGGACAAGCACACTTATCTCATCTTATTATGTCAGACGAGCCTCATTTCCACTTAAATGGTTATGTCAATAAGCAGAATTTTAGTTACTGGGCAGAGGAAAACCTTCGTTTAATGTATCAGTGTCCTTTGCATAGCGTGAAAGTAACATTTGGTGTGGAGTGAGTTCATTTGGAGCTGTAACCGTAACATCTGAGCGTTATGTGACCATGCTGAACGAAGTTTTCTTACCAACGCTTCGACAACAAAACATTGACTTACACTCGTTATGGTTGCAACAAGATAGAGCGATATCTCACACGATACAACTCTCAATGGAAACTGTACACGGCTTGTTTCCAGGAAAACTAATCTCTCGCTTTGGCGACATAACATGGCCTCGCCTAATTTAACGCCATTTTTTTATGGGGGGTATTTAAAGCATGGTCTTCCAAAGAGTACCTCACAACATAGACGATTTAAAAGAATCAATCACGACTGAGATACTACAGATTCCTTTACAAGTCCTAACGATTTCTATGGATTCTGTCAGGCGACGTGCAGAGATGTGTATTCCGACAAATGGAGCCCATCTTAGTGACGTTATTTTAAAGAATAGTACTCACATAAAATGCTTTTCTGACTTTCCAATTATGAAAGTTTTATAATGTACACAATAAAATAAACAACATATTGTACCACCTAAAATCGTCTAAATAATTATGCCCCGCCCTGTATAAAGCTAAAATTAGACTATAAGTGGAAAAAGAGTTTTGAATATAAATATACACCGCTCAACTTTTGAAATGGGACACTTATGTATGTATATGTATAACATGCAGTAAAAGTAACCAACCCTTTTTAGGCGTTGGACATGACTTCCTATATGATTAGGGCTGTATTTCGTAATATAAAGAAAGCCTATTGATTGAAACTTGCGACTCCATTGTTCTTTGGTGTTAGGTTGCTGAGATCACGAACGCGCATACTTTTATCAAGTTTTACGAGAGTTTTTGCCTATTAAGTTTTAGTGCAGATTGGTTGACTGGATTTTAGGCATGCCGGCGTTTAGGTATTGAAGAGATGAGCCAAGCTATAGTAGTGCATAGGACTGGCGGATCGCTAAGAACTGTTGCTGCCCATTTCAATGTAATCAGAAGAGCTCGAATGCGATTTAATAATACTGGATCTGCCTAATATACACACGGCGGAGAACGAAATCGCAGTACAACAGCCAGGAAGGACCGTTTTATTGCGGTTCGGTTGGTATCGAAGAAATAAATGTCCTACAGCAAGAATACTCCAAATCCATTTATTGAATGTAATATGTACTCAAGCATCCACTCAAACAGTAAGAACAAGGCTCCATGAGATTTTCTAATGACTGTCCATTGCTGACCAGAGTCAACAATCGGAAAATGCTAGAGTGGGTCCATCAACATGCAAATTGGAATGCTGGAGATTGGGGTCGTTATTTATTCAGTGACGAAAGCAGAGTGCGTCTGCATAGCTCAGATGGAAGACTTAAAGGTCGGAGAAATAGAGGAGAATTCTGTATTGAGAACAACGTGACTTACAATCAACCTTACGTAGGTAGTTCAATTATCGTTTGGGTAGGTATGTTTGCGGCTCGTCGTACTGAATTGGTTCCGCTTGGAAATGCTATAATGAACAGTGTCAAGTAACTTAATGAAGTAGGGTTGCCATTTGCTAATGAAATAGGCGATAGTTTTGTGTTTGTTGATGATAAAGCGCTTCTTCATAGAATCAACGCATTTTTTGAAAAGAACAATATTACGTACATATATGGATTGGTCAGCGAACTTTGCAGTTCTTAACCCCGTAGAGAATATATTGAATTATTTGAAGAGGTTGATAACATCACAAGCAGTGGATCCAAACAATCAACATAAGTTTTGAACTGCCGTTTTGGAAGAATGATAAAATATTCCTCGGTTCGAAATTTCCAGAGTCCTAAGACGTTACCAGGAGGTCATAAGAGCTAGAGGCAGAGACGGTCCCACTCATTATAAATTTTTAAGTGTTTGGATATCTTTTCTTTTCCAAGCAAACTTTTCTGTAATACTAAAATGAATACTTTGGTTTTTTGTATTAAAACATTTGAAACTCGTCATTTAAGTTTTCCACGATCATATACTATCTATTAAGTAAGAAAGTGTTGCTCAGAAAGTAGTAGATTGTTATTTAGACATATACAGTCTTGGCCGTATGTATTTGCCACCCTACACAGCTTGTGACTTCACGAATCTATCAAACAATCCAATCGCATTCTACTTGCGTTAATTCACAAGCTTTAGCTTTGTTACCTACTAAGTAAAATTGTACTGCACAAACAAAGCCCCAAGTACAATATTTTTTCTCTGACATTGACAACTTACACGTTATTTCCTTCAGAAATACTCAAAAATAGCCAGCAAAAATGGCGTATAACAAGTCATCTAGTTAAATCAGTACCTAACATATTTCGCAGAAATACAATAATGTACATATATAAAACTTGATTTTACAGAGGTGGCGAATACATATGGCCATTGGCCTGTGAATGTGAGAGAAAAGATATTGTGTCTGTGATTTTTTTATGCAGTATAACTTTACTGAGTAACAAAGGATGCCTAAAGCTTGTGAATTAACGCAAGTAGAACCCGAATGGATTGTAGCATAAACTTTCGGAATGGTGGTGTCCGCCATTGATGGATTCGTGGAGTCATAAAGGCCTGTGGAGGATCCTCCCAATATTAATATTCGTTGTGTATAGACATAAAAGATATGTACAGACAAAAATTCTTTTATTTCTTACATAGGTACTTCTTGTAATCAGAGCCGTGATGGGTGGCAAATACTTATGGCCAAGGCTGTATGTGCTTGTAGATGTACCAATTCAGAAGTTGTGCAGTGTATATCAGGCGAATTTAGTAGAAGTATCTGAATTCTACGATAGCTACTGAGTCATGTTAACACTATACCATATCATTCACGACAACAAACTCAAATCTCTTGCAATACCCTTTCTACCCAAACAACCATCACCCACAATAGATATTCACCAGAATGATGGAGATACGTTCACGCCATTTATAATTATTACTAATGCATTACGAGGGGCAATTGATTTTAAATATAGCTTGTACTACCACCGCATGCGGAAAAGCAATTTAATTTTCATTTTCTTCTAGGACTCTTCACCTAGTATATAGCGCAAAAAGGGGTGTATTTGTATTGCCGCATGGAAATTCGCCACCATGATGTACCATTTAAAATTGGCATAACACTAGCAGTGCTAATTTCTCTTTATGTGTAAGCTTAAACGTAGAGAAATACTTTAACAGATAGTCAATATGTCGGCGCGGAGGCTGCTTATAATTAAATAATCAAGAAATAAACCGTCTTAGTAACTCTAAAGTAAAAAACACCTACTATGCCGCTCAGATTTACAATTTCTTGAGGAATTCTTTTCTAGGCCAATATTAACGTATATCTTCAATTGTCAGCTTTCTTACAGCAGGTGTCAAAATCTTCAAGGCTACGTACACAAAAGAGTGCTTCTTCATTCTTATGATATTCTTAGTAGGTAGCATCAGATGTAATACCCAAGTTAGACAATGCTTGCTTTAGATTTTTCTTTGCTATCCCGGCCTATACGTGTATACGAAGACTCTCTAATATTGCCTTCTAGCTTCCACTACCCCATGCCTTCCGTTTTAGAGTAATAACTTTAAAAGGTTTATTATAAAAAGGTTCTATTACATTTAGTCCTTATGAGGATATTTAAATAGACCATATTTGTGTTAGAGTTGAATTATAAACGTGAATGTCCGCGAAAAATAAAATTAACTCAGCGTTTGCCGAATAGTATGTCTTTATACTTGGTTAACTGAATTTTGGGCTGAGATACATATGTATATTTAATTTTCGATTAAAGTATTTTATATACAATTAAATACGGTGTGGAATATACCTACATATAGTGGCAACTTTAATTAAAAATTGCGGGACGTAATTTTATACAGGTTGTTTTTCTGGAAATTAGATAACATTAATAATTATTGCAACATAAATTTTAGGTTAACAATTACTCTAGTTACCACCAATGAAATACTCATCTGCATATGTTTGTATCGTCATTAAATACATATGTAGCAATTGCCCCAGCGCGGTAATATTATTCTGCAACAATAATATTAGTAAATTAGTAGCATGTGCTGTCCTGAGGGACTGAAGGAATAATTAATACTTATCCCCTTAGGAGTATCGTAGAATTCGTGATTATTCGTGTCGGCAGACACGTATGGTTATTATAAGACTTTGTGCTTATGTAGAGCACCACTTTGACATTGTTTGTATTACAAATTGAAGACGTATTTACAAAACGTTGGGTGTATTTTTCGCAAATCATAGACAATGAAAGTAATCTATGTAGTTTTTTCAGTAAGACTTTTGATTACCTCTGATAACAAATGCTATCTTTAAAATGATATTCTGGTACATACGCCATATACAAGGTTTTCTTGTTTTCACAATAGCTAGTGAATATTTATATCTTCGATGTAAGATCTCTTATATATTATTTACTATCTCTTATGTATTATATGGAGTAGATGGAAGAAATAATGGAAAGAGAATGTAATAAATTAATTGTGTGCTTGTGTGGTAGACTGTTGATGATGCTTGCAATTGTATTACGATTTTTATTAATGCATAATTTTCAAGATTCACTCATTCATTCATTCAGCATGAAGACATACATAACTTCTTTAGTTCCATTTGCATCGCCCTTCGTTTCGTTTATGTACTGAAAACTTTACTACTACCCATATAGTTTCAAACTTTTATTCTATTTCAAGTGTTTAGGAGTACTAATTACCGCAACTGACATTAGTGGCTTGTTATGATTACGGCATATCTTCAACGCTTTTTCAATGGGATAGGCACAGAGACCGCCATTTTTTATGTTAATACTGGGCGGTTTAATTGCTGAAGCTTTTCTTGAAAGATTGCTTATTGAGCCCAATACATATACATAGGTATATTATGAGGACTTCGGGTTTTGACTGCGTCAGAGTAGTGTAAACAAATACAAAATAAAAATAAAACGAAGCCCAAAAATAAATATGTAAATAAGTAAGAGAAAAGAAATCACAAACTCGACGTTTCATCACTAATATAAGTGGCCATCTTTGGAAATGAAAGATGGAAAGTTAAAACTTTACTATACAGAGTGTCCGCGATATACAAAGCCTGCTTTTAAGGGATGATAGCTACAACGACTTGGAAACAAAACCATATAATACACCTTGGGTCTATCAGTAAGCGTAAACGAGAAAAAAAATATTTCTAAAAATCCTTATTCATGTCAAACTGTACAAGAAAAAACCATATCAAAAATTTAGAATTGAAAATAACTGAAAAAAACGACGAAAACCAATTATTTAATACATTGAAACGGAAGAGTGGTGTCATTTCTCTTACGCCATACTGTACACGTATTCAATAGAAGCACGGCTGCAAGCCAAGCATCATATGTTTATACGACCCTGAACTACATTAGACCATTGTATCGTACGAAGTCAATGGCCATACGTTTTAAAAATATCCGATTTTTTTTTTAATAATGTTATGACAATAAAATCGATGTTATGTTGAAGTTAGAGTAAAAAGGTCGTGTTTGATAGCAGCTTTTGATCAGTAAATGAAAATTTAAGCTGAGGGAAAGTCGCATTGAATGAAAACAATGTAGGTATCTAATAATAGTGCAATTATGTTATGGCGCTTTAAGCTCTTTCGTAAAGGCTAGTACAAAATTTAGTTGTTTTCTTTTATTTGTGATAAATTGCTAGTCCTAAAAAGGACCTTTTTGAGAGACAGGAGAAAATGTATTACAGGAAAGGCTCGATGTGTTGCCCCTTTGCAAGAACACACGCCTGTAATCCTCGAGTAAATCCTGCACTGATCGGCTGCCGCTGTACAGTATGCGTCGAAGTTTGTGACATGAGAAATTTTTTTTTTCTCGTTTACGCTTACAGATAGACCCAAAGTGTATTATATGTTTTTGTTTCTAAATCGTTGTAGCCCGTTGTATCCTTTAAAAGCATGCTTTGTATATCGCGGACACCCTGTATATCGACGTGTTAACCAAGCTAGAGCTAAAAAGCTTTTCACTAAAAGTGGGCACGGGATGTAAAAAATAACGGTAACTCGACTTGTCACCCACGGTACAAGCAAAATTGCAAGCATCAGCTGACTTTCTCGATCTATCGACTACATTCGCCATTAAGGATCATTGATTGTTTGTGCTAAACTAATATCCTTTGGTTTCAAGGGTAATTTGTTTTCTTTGTACTTGTTTAACATAGAGATAAGATAGATATGATGGATGAATGTAGAACTCATAACATTTTAACGATAAATATTTTGCTCGCATTTTTGAAATATATATATTTCGAATCCAATTTTCTTTTTATTGTATATCAATATGACTTGGCATTGTCTTTGAGTCGCTTGACTTGACGCTCATTATACTATGTTTTCTGAAGCGACTAGAAAAAGGTGTAATAATCAAAGTAAAACTATGTTCAAATTTACTTTGGTCACCCATAATAATTGTGCGAGATTAGACAGAGAAACAGAACAGTATAAGGAGTTGAAGGTGTTTTCTGGATTTTAACTACGGCAGTATTACAGTAGAAGTAACTAAAATGTCCATCATCATTAAATAGAGAATTGCGAACTTGGAAGATTAAGTACCAACATGTGGCCTATCTGTCTCCGCTCACAGTCATTACAAATTCTAGCCCAGCAACGTACTGAACATTCTATAATGTGTACTAAAAAGCAGAGATAACGATGATTTTGGTAGTTTTAAATATATCATACAGCACGATAATTACATACATATATATTATTATATTAATTTTAATACAAAATTTATAACAGCGAACTAGACCGAGTTGTTATTGACCAACTACTTATTGAACCTATGGGGTAAGAGCTGGATAAAGTAAGCGAAAAATTGAAAACACATCGAAAACAAGCATCAAATACCCTAACGAGCCTAACTTAGCATTCGGTAATTCTATACCAAGACGATCTATAAATCAATGTATGGATCATCTGTATTTTAAAATTGTGTCAAACAAAAATCCGTAAAACACAAATACATACATACATATAGCAAAATATAAAAAAAATGTGATCCTAGATGTGATATAAATATTTAAAACACACAATTATTGAAACTGAAACATTTATTGGAAGTGCTTTTGAGTATTAACTGTGTCAAAGTGATGGTAATATACCTTCAATACAAAGAGAAAATAAAACACCAAAATATAGTGTATTGAAGAATGTGTTCTAGTTTGACTTGAGCATCTGCCTTGGGATATTTTATTTAAGGATCTGAAGATGGTTTTAGTGTTTTGTTTCCAAAGAATTCTGAATGAAAGTAGTCTCTCTAGTTGTCTCTTCAGGTATTGCGGGGGCTATAATGATTTTGGAAAAGATCAGTTTATTGTTGAATGTTTTGTTGATATTTTCAGGTTGGGAAATGAATAAAGCAGGAAATATAAGGAAGCTGATTCGTTATTATTTTGGAGAAAAATGATGTACTAGTTGGAGTGAAATTATTGATCTTATGTGTGGGGTTGTTCTACACCGAGTAATACGCCTAACCATTTGGTAGAAGAGTAACAAATACATATGCACAGTATGCGCCAAAATATACAACATTGAAATTACTGAAGTATATTACTTATTACTTATACATTATTATGTCTATAGAATACATGTTCAAAATGTGCGCCATGGCGTTGTTCATAACTCCCACGCAGATTTTCAAACATATTCGAGACCACAGGTTGCTGCATATTCCTGAAAAACGAGACGATCTTCTCACGGACATGATTAACAGTTCTAGATGGGTCCGTACAACTGGAGACTTTCTCCTTTAATATACTCCATACGTAGGCATCCGATAGTGTAAGATCAGAGGAATGTGATGTATAGTTCAAAACGTCCTTCAAACGTTTCGTGTAACAATGCTGTCGATTGTCGAGCAGTATGACTGGTCGCCCCTTCCTGTTGAAACCACTGGTTTTCTATCCGAAGGTGCTTGCCACGACAAAACCTTTTGAGATCTTGGATAAATGGTGTTACCACCATGTTTCTATAACGTTCCTGGGTAACAGTAAGAGGTGTGCCATCATCGTCCTGAATGAAATACGGACCAATAAAACTGTGTGCTGACACTGCACACCATATAGTCACGCAGTCGCTATGTACGGGTTTTTGGATAATCACTTCTGACCTATCCAAACCAAAAAAGCGAATTCTTTGCTTATTAATGTAACCCTCCAAGTGAATATGACTATCGTCTGAGAATCACACATTATTCAAGAAATCTGGATCCTCGAACAGCATAGCTAAAAACTGTCCACAATACGCAATCCTAGTCTTCACATCTTAGATTATCAATCGTTGTCCAATTAGAATGCGGTACGGAAATCCTCCTACAGCTTTGAACACACGCAGAATCGACGTATTGCTGATATTCAACTTCAATGCTCTTTGCCGAAGACTTCAGTTCGGTGATTGCAAAACCTGATTGAGGACACGTCCATGGTTTCCATTTGTTCTCACAGTTATTGGCCTACCAGACTATCCCCTCCTTTGGCACAATACACTGTTAGAACGACGAAATGTCTCTACAATATAAAGCTTATCTTACTTCCAACCAAATTATATTGTAAAGGTTTTGGAATAAATTTGATCTTTATTTGAATTAGAGTGTTGTAATTGACCTACAAGTGGAAAAAATATCAAGAAAATAAGATAAGTAAAAAAGGTCATAAACATGTACAATATAAAGCATAACTTTGTTGGTTGGTGCCTCTTGATGAAATTATTCGCGATATGTTTTTGTCACTAAGTTCAAACATGGTCTACCTCGTTTGCCATTTCCGTACGATCGAAAATAATGCTCAACAATAAACAATTTTTCTTCAGTAGTGAGATCCATTCTCAACTATAACATCATATAACAACGTACTTTGCACTACTAAAAACACATAACGCCGCTGGTATCATACGTCAAAAAGCAAACATGCGCATAAATGTGTCGCGCAATTCAGTATTGTACATATATTATGGCGCATACCGTACATCAAGAAAGGTATAAAATTATTTGCTTCAAACTTCATGGGAAATTTGAAGTCGAAAGGTTGATTGTCCCAAAAATATTTTTTACTAGGATTCTAGATAATAAAACTGTTATCAACATATGTAACATCAAGTACCTACGTCTTATATTTTAAATTTGTATATTCCAAAACTCAGGTTTCAAACGCCTTTATGAAATTATTAACTATATACGAGGAAGCGACATATCCTGTAGCGGTTCTAGAGATTTCTTAGAATATCTTTCCAGTAAATCAAAGCAGTTTATAGTGCGGATTGTTTTGTTCTAATTTACGCATTATAGCGACTAAATCGGTGACAGGTACTTTCCCGAAGGGTAAAGATTTGAGAAATAAGTTTAACAAACTGACAGAAACTTGAAGAACGTAAGACCGAGCGTTTTCTGTGTATCTTAAGGGTATGTGTGACATACTTAGTTGTTGTACACTTACTAATTTTAAAGTTGGGTATGAATTACTCATAATTGTAATATTCTGTACTGTAATTCAAGAAAATTTCTGCTGTAGTTGGACCAATGTTCGATAAGTGCGTTCAAACCCTAAAGCTAAAGCTGGGTACAGTTTCACTCTTTTATTATCATGTCTCTCAGCTTTGAAATTAACAATTGTAGGTAACAATGCCTGTGAATGTTACATTAGAGAGACGCGCGCTGTCGACAAGACAGATGTACATATGCAATTAACATTAATTTGACGTATGCTATTTAGTATTGCTGTCCTATTGGATTTCTCTTGATTACACAGTGAAAGCATGTGTATTACTTATTTGCACATAAATTACTTTGCTTTTTCTACTATTATTGCTTGTTAGTTTGCATCCTGCTTTGTTTGTTTGAAATATAAAACCAAACAACTATATAAGAGTTTCTTACTTAGGATTCCTGGAAGTAATTACAGTTGCTCAGAACAACTTGTGGTAAGATTGGAAAAAACTTTCCTAGGTACTTAGTGTACCTGTTATATTTTACAAGGTTCTAAATTAATATGTCAGCGTTTAGGTCACATCATTGTTAGAATTGCTTACCGGTTGCGGCAAAGTTCATATGACTTGTGATTAATTACGTGCCTCCCAAGCAGAACCAACTGTTACATGTTGATGACGTATAATGCCATAGACGCTGTTCGCTATATGTATCCTCCCCTTGTAACTAATAATTAATTTTAACATCCTGATTATTCCTTACAAGTAATTATTCACACACAGACTCATTAACCTCCGCACAAGGATTAGTTTCAATGCCTATTAAATAGTGAACTACGAGATAGGATCTTTCTGTTTTTATTAGTTGCTCCTGAGTTTTCTCGTTTGATTGAAGGTAAAATATGTACAAAATATAAAGTGATACATAGCTGATATAAATAGATGCTGCGTAACAGATGTACATTGTAGTCTATCTTAAATTCTCAGTTAGTTATTGATTTTAACAATAAAAAAATTAAAAAAAATTGTTGGGGTGCTAGATACATGAAATGATATCTAATAACCGATAATTTTTTGTTATTTTTTCCTCGGTTTGACAGACTAATTAGACATAATACTATTATTTCTTAAAATCGTTTGCGTTGGTTATAATTTTTTCTTTTGCCGCAATTATCTTGTGCTGTCCGTTTTACTGAAGTAAATATAGCTTTTTATTCTACATAATTCAGAAATGCAAATACCAATTGGAAAATCTAATGGAAACGGAATCGAGGAACGTCGTTCGAACCAGTTCGTATAAATATTTACCCTTATTTAGTATGGAGAACACTGAAAAGAGTGGCAATTCGATCTTTACTATGTTCCTTGTGTTCACGCTGTTCATCTAGTCTCTAACGGTAGTAAACCGGCACCAATCGCCTGAGAGTATATCCTGAGCATTATATCTTAATGGCCAACATTCTTTTCCTGACCAGGCTTGATTTATCAAAACCAGTAAATCAAGAAACGGGAAGTAGGACACTAGACATTAGAAAGTATGGTAGGGGACTAGCTAACTGGGTGCTCTCTCCGTTTATCACTTATCACCCATTTCCATCACTGAGCTGGTTGGAATTGCACCTGAGATCCTTTTTTTTGTCATAAACCTTATCGTTTTTCTGTTGTTGTTTATTATAACAGTCACATGTATGTAACAATCAGTCCGACTATAGTCTAGTAGATATTTATCAAACACTTTACCAACCAATGATGATTGACGTCCACACGGTTTTTAGGGCATTTTATGACTTTTTAAGGTCCTGAACTATGACGTTTTGGCGAATAAAATTGCAGTTAGTCTGTGTGTACATATGTATATGCAAATACTATGAGTAGGTTTAGTTGAGAGCATCTCGTAAATAGACCGAGAACAGATCACCATGTCTGTCATGTATGTATGTCTGGAAATGGTATGCATTACATAATATTACATAGCTTTCTTTATGTTAGTATGTGATGTAAGATAACCTTAATTTCTTCTGTTAAGATGTTAATATTTTCTTCGTCCAAAATATGTACATATATAGACATATTTAATAACTTTTCATTGTTTGCAATTTAAATATTTGATCAATCAATTCATTAAAAAACAATAAATTTGTCAAAACAATGGTACGTGCTAGTCTGAAGCTTCTCCTGAACAACCTACAACAGTCTATCAGAAGAAGTTTTTGTAAAAGATGGAAGGATCGGACACTAATGGTACCAAATAAAGATCAAAGCGACCTGATTACGGCTGCTGTATAAATACCCCTATGTATGCTGGTCATGCAACAATGAACTGGAAAGCAGCATTGACGAATTTGGAAGGCTTATCGAAGACACCATGGCTTCGGAAGAAAACGTTTTCATATCGAACCGTGTCGCTGGCATTGGAAAAGTTGGAACCTGTTCAACAGGAAAACTATTACTCAAGATTTTTGGTGATACTGAATGAACGACTTCACCCAGTGATATGAGTTTTTACTTTAGTTCAAGTTGAGCAATATTGACTTAAGATGGCATACTGCTATCTTAGCTCGTCTTCGACACTGTAGGCGGGCTGCGTACACAAAAGGTAACAGTAGAAGAAGCGCATTGCTTTACGTTAACTCACGACTTATAGAATATGTTTTATGACGGGCTATTTCGAATACAGACTGTTACAAGTTGCGTGCCTGACAAAAGTAGAAAACAAAATATGAGGCCCAAGTAATGGAGATAGCCTAACTACTACCTATTAATAACTTATTGCTTGCAATAGTTTGAATGTACTTATATGCTCATATGTTTAGAAGCAGTTCAGTAGAAAAATATTGACGCTTTCAAATTTTACTATAGGACTACTATATTAGAATTTTCATATGGTAACAATACATCTTACGACTAAAACACATTATAAAGCGATTAATTTTATATAGTTTACCTTATATAGGCTATAAATCAGTTTCCTGTACAAGCTTTAATATATCTCGTTTCTCCTAGGAGAGGTGGTAAACTATTACATCATAGATCAATGCAGGTTTTAAGTTCTATTACGAATCCGATTTACTGTGGCAGCTTTAAAGCTAACTGGCGATAAAATTTATTCTGGCCCATTTCATGTGATATGTTGCTAGTGTTCAGATATCGTGTCAAAGTACAGTAACAAATTTAGCGTAAAGCAAATATGATACTGAAACTGCACCTACCTATATACAGCAATTTATTTGATACTGTACATCTACACTACCATATGAAATAATATTAGGTCGTTAAAGCAGTACAGATAACAGTTATAATAGATTATTAAACTTGCAAATAATTTTACGTCACCTCAAGCATGCTAAATAAATTGTAACTATTAGTAATAATATTCTAGGTATGCACGCTCTCAAGAGATTCTGTCTCAGAAAATTACATGCAATATATTGCATCGCTGGAATTTATAGCAAAAGCATGTAATTCCGACGTACTAAAATTGTGTAAAATTCCTTGCAAAAACTATTATAAAATTGAAATAAAGGTAAGATTCGAGAAACATTCATATGGTAACTATTAGCCGCACAAAAAGTAGAAATTAAGGGAGCAGTGGTTAAAATATTTACGATATTATAGTTAAAAGTTAGTACAGTTAGATTTTTTTCCTGTACGTAATCTCTTATATAAACATACAGCGTTCTATACAAGCAACTACTGCAACAAGTTTTTTCGAGTTTTTGCATGAGTGTTTTGGCAAACTCATTTCAAATTAAGTATTTCCAGAATGTTGCAATCTGTAGAGTTATCATAAAGTAATGGATACACTTTAAATTATGACATCTTTTTAACAAATTCAATTAATAGGAAAAACTAAACGAAATCTAATCTCTTTTAGAATTAGATTTAGTATACCCAAAAGCAGGTACGACAACTGCTCAATATGCTGTTGTTGTAATATTACCAACTTTTCTTCCAGATTGTACACAGCATTCCTCAATATTACTGGTTGAATTGCACCAGTTTGCTCCGTAATATTGTCCTGTAATTTTTGTAGCGTTGTTGGTCGTCTTCTAAATATTAAACTTTTTAAATAACTCTACAGCTAAGATAAAATCAGGTGATCTTGGTGACCATGAATTTGCAAAATGTTTGCTTAATACACGATCTTGAAAAACGTTGGTTAACAAGACTTTGACTGGTTGGAAAATATGCCGCGGTGCTCCATCTTGCATAAAAATAATATTTGCAATTCTGTGGTGCTCGTTTTGCAAATGTGGAATAATATAATCTCTTAACATTTGCAAGTATCGTTCTCCGTTTTCTTGCGAATTTTGTGCAGACCAGATCCTACAGTTTTGAGTATTGACTCCACCATCCAAAATAAAATCTGTCACCACTTTAGTGCACTGCTGATTGCTAGTAGATTACCTCTGGCTATGTCCTGAATTAATTAATGATTTACAAAAAAATTATTTTAAAAAAGTATAAAACGTAATTAATTTTAGTAGAAACATGGAAGTTTCGGTATAAGTTATACAAACTTCAGTAGGCTGTCGCTGTTTTGTGTTTGAGGTGAATATTCAGAACGGTTCTCTAAGCTAGAACGCTCATCTGACTACCGTTACAACATTTGTCTTCAGTTTCTATTAAGCGGGTTTAACGTTGGTGGAACTTTATAATTTTCTAAGATGATCTATCTATTTATTGATCTACATAAATACTTAACTTTTGCAATATATGTAGCTAGTTCTGCTTAAGATTTAACTTTTAAGTAAAAACTATATTTATATAAATATATGTAGTAGAGCGATAAGTATTTTTTTGAATTATAGCGTTTAGCTTCCACCAATAATCATCTTGATAGGATCCTTCGTTATGAGGCCATTTCCTTATTGTCTTCAGTAAAAATGACTTCCAAATCATTTCCAGATTTATATAATCCACTGAGCGTCGGCTGTCTTTCCAGAACACGCTTCTTTACTCACATCAACGTTTCGTCTTTCTGTTAGTCCTGGGATTAACTATTTATGCCACCGTGATGTTGACGCCTCATAAAACAGCAGCCACTGTGAAGTGGGTATAACGGAAGCACATAAAAGGCATTAAGAACACTGATCAATATTTACTGTAATAGGGAGAACGCGAATTTATCATAGCGAGGACACACACTACATCGCGGAAAGTGCCACGCAACGGACGAACTGAATTTATTACCGTGTTTAGATATTGCGTGTTGTGAAAGCGGCGAATTCAAAACTTCGTCAATTCAGGTTCAATTTTTCAAAAGGGGAACGAAGCCCCCATATTTCAATTCTTATGCGTCACTACTGATCGTGCGGTATATACATATATGGTGAATATAGCGAACCGACAAATGTTCAATCTATTTATTTTTTAAACTCCAGTGGCCTTTAATTTGATTTATTCTCCATTCTCTGCTCCAACCGTACAGGATCTCTTATATAAATATTTGCTACGTCTGAAATATGATTTGTTCGTTCGTTCGAAGAACTTTATTTTTTCGATTTAAATTTTCTTTATTGTTTTTCAAATACACTTGTTTTTGCAGAGGAAGTGAAAAAATGTTTAACCTGATATATCTTTTCTGGCAATATTTTTTATAATGCAAAGTAAAGAATAATCATTGTACATACATACGCTTTTATAAAATATAAAAATTGAAAAAAACATTATAGAAGAATGGTGTGATAATAAGAAATTTGTGTAGCGGATGATACTAATGAGGAACTGTTTTTATTGCCGAGTATATAATTTGCTTCGTTTCCCAGATTTTGCATGATGATGCCACTAGCATACGTGCATAAATTTGTAACACAATTCAGTTGTGTGGTATCACTAAACAGGTGAATTAGCTTTGCTTTGTGTTTGCTCCAAAACCTCTTCTTTTTTATTTAACTTCAAGTTTAACAACAAGCCCGCCCATTTGGTCTACTTTCTTCGTCAATACTTGCAGTATTGGTATTTTTATGCAATCATTTCTTGTCGAGTGACTGAAACGAGCCTTTCATTTACTTTCGTATCCTCTCCAGTTTTTATTTGTCATTAAAATTGGTCGATTTGCGATTGTCAAGATTCTGATTTCTTCTGAGTACTTATTTCTTTTCGTTGTTTTAGGTTATCAGTTCCTTTTTAGCTTAATTGGAAGAATTGACAGAATACGATCTAACTTAAAGTAAAATAAAACTATATAATTTTAATAATAAAAGGGCTCTAAATGGATAATAATTCTATATCATTTATTTTCTCTCGTCAAAGCGATAATGTCGGAGGTAAGTTTAAACGCTTTGGTCTAACTCATTCCACCTTGGGAGTGTAGTCGGAGGTTTGCGTGAACTAGGTCGTAGTTAGTTTTTACATAATAATAGTTCATTTAGTGTAGGCTTTCACAACCGTAATGTATAGTAGATATATCTTTCGAGCGTTGTTGCGTAACTGGTTTTTGGCTTGACGTTTCGCTGATCATGCTGTCAACTTCTTCAAAAGTTTTTCTAAAGTCTGAAGACGTTAGACGTCTTTAGAAGAAAGACGTTAGACGTCTTTAGAAGACTGAAGTCTTTAGAAGACTTATGATTACAACTTTAATTCTTAGATCTTTTGTGTTCACTATACCTTCCGTTGGTCCATAGCGTTTGATGATGTCGTTCACAATTGAGGTTCTTAACCTATTCTTTCAGATATTTGTTCTAGCCAATATCCTTCTGTCTGCATTGTAATCACACTTGCTTAGTTTTCTAAGCTGCTACGCAAGTTTATATATTGAGGTATTTTAAAATGGTCCAAAGAGGAGTCCATGTGAAGTTCTTATTAACCATACTCCGTACAGAATATGTATATACAAATGAAGGAGATGCCTTGATAAGCGATACAATGTTGCTTTTAATTTATTTAAGTTTCCAAGTTTATATACGTATAGAAATTTCTTACGATTTTCAAAGTAAATACATAGAAATTTATATTGGAATTATGACAAATAAAATAATATATAGTAATTACTTTTGATCGTTGAATGGTTTTGATTTCTTAAAATGTGCTGAAGTATGTATGTGTCATGATGATGGTCTATACATTGCCACTGGTTTTGTGGCTTTGCATTGTCCGATGCTTGTGATTTTAGGAATATGAGACTTTCTCTTTGCAAGTTCTATTACAATTTTGGAAGCCTCGTATGTATTTGGAATATTTTGAGTTATTAGTACGATGGCCACTTTTATGTAATTTGATCACCAACCTTCTCCTTGTTTATATACGTGGTTGTAATTCCACATTTCTTCCTACGAGATTAACTGTGTCATTGTTCGAGTTATGTTAAATTCATATTTGGACGTTTTATACCATTCTATTTCATTCCCATGAATTGACTAATATCGCATTGCATGTATCAGCTGGTGGTTGTTCTTATTACTACTTATGTAGGATTTGTCAAGATCTTTGCACAAAGTCACAGTACTCGAAAGTTTTCTGCCAGGTATAAAGACACCTCTGCTTGACTTGAGTTAAATAAACAGCATAATGCCAATCGCTTGAATTGGTGGTGCATCTGATAGTAGAAGCACTACTAGGAATGGGTGTGTTTGAATGCTTAAACTGTAATTGAAGAATTACAAGAGAAGTATAAGCCGCAGGACGGACATCCACTTTTATAGGGTCAGAACCGTCCAGTTAGATTAAATTGTGAATCAAAGGGGTTTATGCCACTACTGGAGCAGGACAACAGAACCGATAGATTGTTCCACTAAACTTTTTTGCCGGAACTAATTAATAGACACTCTCAAAATGCTAAAGAACCATTTCCACAAAAGATTAATTAGCTATTACTTGCTATCAGAAAGTCCTTCACATACTGTGGCTAGTAGATGATGTCGAATTACCAATGCTAGAGAATATTATTTATCAAACATGTTATCGTGTAGAACCGCCTTTTGTAATAGTTACAATAAAAATAACATATTGCATAGTATCATAAATAGTAGCTCTGCTTTAATGTAGAGTGTCAAGATATTAAAACTTAATATAAACGCTATTTCTGCTGTGAACAAACACACAAAATTGAAACATTCTTTTGTTATTTTCTATTATGTACGATACATCAAACGGTGTTTGAATAGCCCACAGATATCTGTGAATGTACATAGTAGGATTATCTATGTATGTCTATAAGCAGTATAATCGGTATAGCTCCTTCTGCTATTCCAGTATCTAGAGGCAATAGTCTCTTTGAAACATAGTACTTCAACGACGAACAATATTACATGCTTGTCAGTTCCATTAAGCCCATTGCTTTTGTGGGGCTTAAGTACAACCTATAAAGCAAAAGTGGTGTGACATTTTATCCTCTATATATTACACCCTATGAAGCCATATAAGGTGTATTAGCATATTCAGTACCTACTTAAACACAATCGTATTTTATTATAATAACGATGATCTTGATAAATGTGATTATGGCGTAAGCGCTAGAACCAGTGTTATTAATATTGATGTACTAACATTGTGTATAACTTTAAATTTTCTCATATCAAGAAAATATCCGAATTCGAATTATTAGAGTTCATAAAACACCTTTTTTCCTGAATGTTTTACGTTTGCACTGGGAACTATAAACGTTTTTCGGTAGTTAATCCTCCCGCTGGATTTAAATTTCACGATAGCCGTAAAACAACTTCGACTATAAAATGTTAAGCGACACAGACAAGGAGGACCTGAATGGGTGGTAAGATCGAGGGTTATGAATAATAAAACTCGAGTCGGATAAAGTTAATTGCAAGAAAAGTAGCTCGCGAGATAATAACTTACTACTTTAGACTTCATCTTATAAAGAATCTGTACACAATAAGAGATATTTCCTAGAATAATTCATTATTCTTAGTCAATTTAATGTTTCTATTGATTTTTATGGTTAGCTGTACTGCTTACAATTTTGTCTTTCGTACACGAGACCAATAATAAAGATCTACGACTCGTTTTTACTCGTATCTGAAAAGATATCTAGTAAGTTATTGATTAAATTCGCGTTATTGCAATAGTAACCGATATTTTGTTAGGGCTCTAGCCATGTTTCCTGCTGCGAACGTTTAATTTGTTAAGTTTGTATTCACGTTGTGTTAAGATCAATAATTTATAGTTAGAGTAACACTTGCAATGCGCGAATATGGATTATGAGTATATTCACATTTAGCTAGATAAGTGTACACTATGTAGGTATGTTTAGACTAACTAGAATGCAAGCATGTACTTTATGAACCTCAACAGATTTGTGTGACCTTTCACTCAACTTATACACGAAGTTAAACTGTAATTAATTATTTAGAGTTAGTTTAGACGAGATAACATGCTGGATGCACCAATTCTGTATAAATCCATTAATTTCTCTGGATTATTTACGTAATAGATGATGAGCGCGGTTTGTTTGTTAATGACGCATTAGTTTGTGTTATCGTCTTGAACAGTACACAAAAAGTAATGCAATAAGCGTGAAAGCTACACATATATGTCAAGAGATAAATGCGCTGAAGATCTATGTAATTTTGGTAAGTACCAGGTTAATCCTGGTTACTAATAATCAAGTATTTAAATTGTTTTTTTTTCATTTTGCGTCTTTATACGAAGTTGATCGTCCAATATGTATAGACTTGCTGCACAGCTTCAGCAGAGTTTTTGTGGATACTGATCTTCTACTTAAACTAAATAACACCAAAGTTATTGCAAACTAAACTTTTATTTGATGAAAGTGGTCAATCGATATGGTTTCATCTAAACAACAAATTGGCAGAGAGAGAGTTGCGAATATTTTTGGATGACAAATTACTGTTCCACAATAATCATTAAATTACTCTGGATAGGACGCTAACATTTAAAGAACATCTGACCATAACGGCAGCAAAACTAAGAACTCGTAACCTGATATACAGAAACTTTGCGGTACCACTTGGGGCTTATCGGCATCCACTCTGGATCCACTGCGCTGGGCATGATACATCCAGTAGTAGAATACTGTGCTCCAGTGTAGCTTAGTAAACACACGCACCTGGTCGATGCTCAGATAAACTTGACTATGCGCACTATATCAGGGACAATTCGACCAACCAACACCATCTGGCTGCCGACGCTCAGCAACATAGCTCCACCCAATCTGCGCCGAGAACATGCCCTGGTTAGAGAATTTAAAAAAAATATGAACAACCCGCTGTTACAAGTTCATAACGATGTTCCTGACTCCCAGGAAAATCGACTCCGATCGAGGCATCCACCACTGAAAACTGTATCTGAGCTCTACCAAAACAACTTCAATATAAATGCTCGGTGGAAAGAGGATTGGGAAAGCAAAATGGACCCAATTTACCATGATGTTCCATTCATCACCCGCAAACTTGCAGGATTTGACGTCCCTCGTGGGACTTGGTCATTACTCAATCGCATCAGAACCGGCTGCGGAAGATGTGCGGACTCCTTATATAGATGGGGCAAACTCCCCCCAGCCGCTTGCGACTGTGGTGCTGAGAGGCAGACAGTCAAACACATAGTACAAGATTGTCCGTGACGGGCTTGTACGGGTAACCCAATAGATTTCTTGATGGTAACCCAGGAGTCAATTGATAATACTTATTTCAAGATTGGACATTTGTTTGTGAAGTAATCCAATCAATTCCTGTGATGTAAAAACTATGTACAATGTGACTGTTCAGTAATTATTATACAAATTTTGTACAATTTTGCAATTGTAAAAGAAACTATGTCGTTTGTGATGGAAGCCATACGCTAAATAAATAAAAATAAATAACAGATGTGGTTACTTAATGAATAATCTTTACGTAATCTTGAATCTAGATTTGAGTTTTGTAGAACTCATTGACATCGCGCACATTTAATTGACCAGCCATTATGATGCACTTATTGCTTTATGGTGTTTTATACTGTCTTAGCCGCTTGCATTAAACGTCAGATTCGACCTATATGCAAGTCTAGATATTTGGTGTCTTTGGGAGTTCATAGGAGTATATGCTTCTCTATGCAATGTAAAAGTTGCGTCTGTATGTCACATTGTCACATGGTCATTTGGTTTTTCCTTTAAGTGGGTCAGTATGGGATACAAGAACAGTATTGTCAGCAAGAATGCTAGTTTAGGAAACGCTTGTACGTATAGTGTAACCCATTATGTTCAACTCTTTGTTTGATTTAGACGCGTTACACATAATCTTAGAAGTTAAAAGTCAGAACGTTAGTTGATTGAAAGTAATGTTGTAGAACCTTCTTTAAGTTGATTTGAAGTTCGCGTGCTATACCTTCTCTGTAATATTATCGCGAAAATAAGCTCAGGAATCTCTTTTGGGTTAACCTTTAGTCAGCGCATTTGTTTTATAATTTTGGTTTTATTACATAATCTAAATTGATATTATGGAACAACTAAACCTGTCACCTATTGTCGTTTCACATATTGTTCCACGTATTTAGGAGAATATAGATTTTATAACTCAAAATCAGTACGAATAAACATCTCTGGATTTTCCCGGATTTGAGGTTGTTCGGGGTTCGTTTTGGCTTTCGAAAGAGAATAATCAGTTGCTCCAATCCAAGTAAAGTACTACAATCACACATATAATTCAATTTAAGGTATGCTCAAAACTAGTTTTTTCTGTTATAAAAATGAGAAAAAAATAGAAAAATGTCGAATATATATCAATCAAAATTGTAGATTTTTTTTGGAATTGCATAGCAGCAAAATATGCTTAAATACAAATAAAAATTAAAACCTTTTAAAACGTTTTTGTTTGTATATTAAGTTAATGCACCCTGAATTCCTTTATAATTAGTTACGAGAACATTATACGTTGTTATTTTGTATTAGTCTAAATCCATTTTTAGTGCTAGTATGTTGTAAACTATAAATTGGTGTTAAACATATCCGAGTGTATTAAAATAAATGCAAATTCTATAGGCAGTAGTAAATCCTGTATTACAATAACTCTACTTTTTAGAATATTGATTTTAAATTGACTGTAAAGGACGTTTAACCCAGTACCATTTTTCCGTAAATTCTGCAGTTATCATAATATGATTTGGATATTGTTAGTAAAATCCGTCTAGTAATTATGTGATATTGTATTTGTTATTACGTACATATAAGGCAGTATCCGTAATCAATAAGTTACTGTTATTTTTATATTATCAGCATACAGTCCCTATGGCAACACTTTCGGAAACAAAACAATCCGGTATTTACCTTTTCTTTAATTTTCTTATGCCGGGGACGTTAATGCAATGGTTTACAAATTTCAAACACGCAGGGATCGTAGATTGGTATGGTACTAAACGTAGTAATTATGTACTTAATTATGTCATTTGACTGATGCTACTCGATTTGAAATGTAAATGTATCTCTGTTGGGTATTTTCTCGAATGTGATTCAGAAATATGAACCTCTGGAATTATTTGGAAACCTCATATAACTTAGGTTGTAGACGCCAGCTAACCTACTAATCGGATGATTGGTCAATTGTTTATATGTATCTTAGGCTTCCTTACTAATATCTTGTTCAATTGATTTCAAACTGTGGCTTGCATAATACAGGTAAATTCCGGTAATTCCAAACACTACAACTTTCAATTTATTCGGGACACGTGTCTTGCAAAAGCGGGGATCATCATCATCAACCAAATAAGTAAAAATTTTTCAAACTAAAGTTTACGTAACATGCATTCCATGAAGCCTTCACAACACAGCAGTAAATTAGTGTCTATTTGTATTGGTTCCTTTTGTGTAGAAGTCAATAACATAATCTAAATGCGTGTTATACAACTAATAGCGCATTAAAAGGTCTTTTAGGCAACGGCAAAAGCAAACTAGAAGAGAAGAGTTGAGTCTTTTGCAGTAGCGTAGTATTAAGAACGGACACCACATCGAAACAGATATGGTGTCAAATTAGTCAAAGCAATTAACTCTAAGAGAACTTGATGCATATGAAAGCGAAAAGTAATAAATTGGATACAAGATTCAAATTCATTTATTAGTGAATTGTATTGAAGAACACCAGCTTTTGGATTTATCTACCAGTTTGTAAATTATCAATAAAAATGATGTTACAAATATTTTCAGATGCGCGTTAACATGCATGCAAAGTTTTGCTGTATTATGTGTGAAGAACGTAGTTATATTGCTACAAATTAAACTATAAAAACGGAAACAATATCCTTTAACACTAAATGTGGATTCCATTGAGCAATAAAAATATGTAATGCTACAGTACGAGTTAAGTAAGTACATATATTAGTAGGATTAATAATTGAACACTACCGTAGTGTAGGACCTATCGTCATATTAGCAATACATGTGATTTACACTATCTATTTTGTGCTACATTAATCTTATTCGTGTAATGTTAATACTGAATTACAAGTCAGTAATAATATTTAATTTCAATCAATTTTACGGTGTTGTTTTTTCCCGTGTGTTTGTTCTTCGTTATGTATCTCCGCCGGTGATTAAAGTTGCACCAAGATTCCTGTGATCACATGTCAATTATTACATAACATTCTTATCCGAGGCAGCGTTCTTTTATGTAAATGTTGTGGAAGGTAGAGAGAAAGGCGAAAAATTGCCGAGCATATGTTAGAAGTTTAGAATATTGTGGATTAAGATCGAGGAATTTGCCGGTGTATATGGTCGAGAGAACTTTACTCGAAGTTTGTGGGTATAAATTACAAAGCGAGTTACTTAGTAAATCCGTGTTGTATTTGTTATTATACCTCACAATTACTTATGGGCACGCTAATAATAAATTAGCTTGCAATAATGCTCTGATTACTGTTGTTTGGTAACTGCAACGCAAGTGCTATCTCTAAGCAAACGCTTCGTCACAACTAGGGCTGTGCGTTCTTCTAAGAAATGGAATCATAAAAGTTATAATAATTTTGAACGGCATCATTTAAGGGAGTTAGGGTGTCGTTGCAAAATAAGCTTTTATCAGACGAGATATTTACTCCTAATGAAGTCTCGTCATAGTTGGGGTCGTGGACTGTTTTGGCGGAGGTGCCGGGCATAAACTGTATATCAATTTATATTGTTATGATTTCATTGCCAATTGCTTCTGCGTTACTAAATGTACCAATTTAAATGCCGACCTTGTTAGATAAATAAATCAGAAACAGTTTAATAAAAACTGTTTAAGTCACTTAACTAACCAGAGTTGGATATCGCATTACTTGCCAATCGTAGGATACGTTAGTATACACGTTATCTGAATTAATCTGGCTGAATATTAGTTAGGTGGTTAATTATTCTGTCAAGTGTTTGCAGTTTTGCAGTCATTTATCACTTCTAGAGAAACTTGACATGATTATTTGTTCGGATGTTTAAATATCTATTTCACAATTCAGACAGAATTGAATGACAGATTTTGAGATATTTCGGTCATTGTGTGATAAGTTAGACATTGATGTGATTACATCTGCTTATACCATCCACAACCCATCAACTTTAATTAGTGAAATTGTGACCGAAACTGCTATGTATTTCACATAAGACAAAAGTATTGTTCTATGATAACGACAAAGACATGGTCTTATCTTCACGTTACTGTAATATGTATACATACATATATAGACCATTAATTTCAATTTGTGCCAGATACTTATAATGCCTTGGTACCAAACTGTGAATGTTTATTAGACACGATGAAATCTTATGGATCTAACAAATTCTCACTACTTTCAAAGAGGACTCAAGTCGTAATCAACAGGAGTGCTAGTAAGTAAGCTGTGCTAATGTATTTTATTTTGAATTAAGTCTCTCTCTTTCATTGTCGGCCTTAAAGTAATTTAAAATGATTAGAAGCAATTTACTTAATAAGATTGCCATATGAAACATTGAAAATATTCAGTGAGTTTTAATTTGGAATAATCTTACTCACTACCTTTCTGTGCTGCTTTAGAGTAAAGTTATACCTTTGGTTTGTAGTTGAAAACAAGTTTCTACTGATTAAATTCAATTATAATACATACTACTATTTCCTTTCAATACATTACCGTAGCTTGCAAGATTTAGATACACAACATAGTCAGACGAGAGAGAGCAAAATGTTAGTAACTATAATATACGATACAAACACAGTTAATATTTTCATCAAATTGAGGTAAACATGATGAAAATCCACAAATTTCGGAAACATACGGTTTGCATACATTAATTTTGTTGTATGATACAATGGTTCACTCGCATTACACGGTAGACCCTTCTGTTAATTAGAATTATTAATCATTTCTAAATTATGTACGAACTTAATAGGGTAATACAGCTTTACGAACGTCAGGATATATTCTAGTAGTAAAGTCAGAGTTTGATATATTTATTTATTACATTGTTAATTGAGGAGATGCATATTATTGTATCTTGTGAGAATACCAGTAAGTAAAATTAAGTTTAATTGATATAAACTTCGGATATAAAAATAAGAACTCTGTTGCTTTTATATCCTTACCATATTATTCATATAATTTAAAAGTATTAAGAAAGGCCTGAGTAGTTGCCTAAAAACGATACGGCAGAGAATAATTCTTGGCTATTGTAACTATTGCCTGAAACATTTGAATGATAGAATTTATAATTTTAATTAAATTTCCGCTTAACATAGCGACTTCGTTAGCCGTTTGGGATTTTACAATAACTACTGGTTTTCAATTTAATTAGTAAATGGAACCGAATGAAAATTGTATTTCTTTTTCATTTCAAATTAATTTGCGATAGATAGTAATGCTTTCACTGCAGATAAACTTGTTTAGGTTACCAGGATTGATTAAACAACGAGATTCAGCGGTGGCCTTTATAGATAGGTACATACAATTGGATTTTAAACTGAGGCATAGGATTATATAGGAATATGTCAAGTTTATAGCATTATGTGTATGTATAATTTGTCCAATAACAATTCGCTTAGTATGTAATGCGAGAAAGCATTTTATAAGCAATATAGGTAAATGTATTTACAAAGAAAGTCATAGTTAATGCTAAAAAACTACTCCTATATAATAGCAGACTTATATCGCAATCACAAAACAACTGCTTGCAAGCCTTATTAATTGGTCTCTGGAATGTCTAGTTTTTCCAAATAAAAGTAGTTTGAAATAAAAGTAAATGTTATAAAAGATATTATTTTATTAAACTCGATCCAAAATATTTTGCGCAAAATCCTTCCCAGACGCGAGGAAAAAAAATGACAAAAAAAAGGTAAGAAAATATTCATCACGTCACTGTTTTAACAAATATATCTTAGGTGATATTTAACATGTGTGCAACGCACAATCAGAGTCAGTCTGTTTCGAATGTTGAATGTACATATGTATGTAGATGTAGCAGACATAGAACCAACAATTCTTTAATAAAAAGGAAAATACACGATTACAAAAACTGCAACTAAGAATCTATCTTTTCACAACAATAGATTTACTTTTGCTACAGTTAAATGATTTTCAATCGTTGTTTAAAGTGATTCCATAGATTGGATACATTTAAAATAAAAGTTCCTTTATTAATTAGTCTCCGATAGTATTTTCATACGTAATCACATTGATATTATTACACTCTTCATTCAAAGCTATTTAAAAAAAACTGACACATCAGCGTTATTTCATAGTTTTTATAACATCGACAGCTGTTGTTGCGATGTCTTGCGTTACTTTGATCGTGGTAAACATATTCTCGATTTATAGACGGCGCCAATTGCTACGGCCTAGGTTGATAAGGACCTAGCAGGGGGTTAGGGGGTGCTCTTAGGGAGCCTCGCTTAGCAGGTACCACCAAAATACAAACAAATAACCATCTAGCTTGCTGGATGTCGCTGGCTCTTATCCTTATAGGGGAAGGATGTTCTCCAATGAAACAACCCGGTGGCACAACAACTATATTTATTAGACTATAACTAAGGTGGAGCGTCCTGCTGCTACTACCCGCAACAGGTGACTTTCATCTATCATCTCCTCCTCTGGCCCCCGTCGATGGGCCCAATGTCCCCATCCACTCACAGTGCATAAAAGTGCCGACTCATGTCCGGCCGATTGACCAACGATTACGGACACATCGACGAAAGTCGAGATTCCTTAATAACTATAACTTATACTACAACCGGAGGTTGACTCAGCAGGTCATGGAGTTCATATAGATACATATTGCTGAGCCATCTCCGGTGCGATTTGTGACAATATTACAATTTATAAGAGAGATTTTAATTTTGGCATTCTCGTCGTAATTGAACAAAAATTTTTTGGATTTATATTCTACATAATTGTGTTTTACTATTCTTAATATTTTTTACTTTTATTTCAAATACACCCTGTATACTACGGCTAAAGTTTTTAGTTGTTCAAGAGTGCCAATTCAGATTCAGATGGTTAACTATAAACCAATTTCTATATTAAACAATATGTGTAAGATCTTACAAAAATTATGTTTGACATGATCCTTCAGTTTTTAGTAAACTCTCATAGAGTCATGACTCTCTCCAGAGTAAATCTATCTACTATCTATCGTATGCGCCACCTCGGCCCACAATCCTTGTGGCGGGATCTTAAGTATTTGGACATCTATCGGAAGAAGTCGGAGTGTGGAGACACTACAATAACTGCGTAAGTGAATATGAAGTCTCATTCTGCCATTAATCTACATATGTCTGTATGTACACAGCTAATGACGCGCATCTTAATCATTTTTTTAAGTAAATTTGTGTTTGCTTTTAAATACATTACGGATTCAATTCAACGAAACGACTAATTAAATTACAAATACAGAAGAACGCCCTTACATACAGCTTCACGTAAATATGCTTTCATCCCTTACAGCTACCACACAGGATTGAGGGTAAAACGAGAAAAAAATTGCGAAATTAAAAATTTCCTGAACAGAATTTTACGAGCGCCGCCACCCTCCTTCGTTAATTTGGGTGAAAACCGGAGAAAAGTCGAGATATTGCGCAACAACAGATGTTTTGTGTTTGATATTTGAATTATTAATGGTTTAGATGATTGATTTTCTGTCGGTGCGGTCCGCTTGTGGATTCCTGCGGACTGAGATAAGGACCTGTGTTTTCCGGTATTCATCGCGCAACGTAATTTAAAATTCTCACAGGAAAACTTTGTTTGAATGTTATAAAATACTTCTAGTCGAAATATTTTCTCTCATACTGAACATTGCAGCGTACAAAACCACGTTCCTCATTTTACTAAATTACAGTAGAATCGTTAAAGTCGTTGTGTGTAGAAACTTAATTAGCTTGCCAAAGCATAAGTATGTATTCAAATATCGTGTTCTTAATTTCCTATTAGAATTCGTAGAATATACGGTCAATTTTTAAACTTTAAGAATCATTTCAATTTATTTTACTTATGTGCAATATATTAATAATTGGTACAATAAATATTTTTTGTCTTTAATTGAAGGATATATTGATATTTTCTAGAGAAACACATTGCTAACAACTCGCAACGTTTGGTTTGCTATTGATTCAAAACATTTTCTACTAGTATATCACTCCAAAGCAGTAATAGTACTTTTACTCTTGTTTGTAAAATATAATAACGTCAGTTTGTCCCAGGTTCTTGAACTATGGTCATATTGTGTATCATTGTGGTCTTTTAATAATTTTCAGTGCTTATACTACTTATACTCTTCGGCGTTATATACTATGGCCGATATCTTAATCATGCTCCTAGGTGCCACATTGAGTTTGAGGACGTTTTCTCATCTGGAAACCTGCCGATAAGGTCGTGATTCACAAATAAAGTGGGGATTGCTTTCTTTAGTTTTAGGTCCATCAATGTCGTTTCTAACCACTTGACTGATCTGAATAAGGGTTTAATGGTATTCCTCAAAGCCGTTCCCACCTTTGGCTTCTGGTACTGCGCCAACACGAGAGTAGTGGCGCAGTAGAGTAGATGGTCTGAGCATTCGTTAGAAGCTGGTGTCGTAGATGATACTGTCAGTATATCGGTTTATCCATATCTAAATATTATATCGCTTGGATCATCATAAAAGAGAGTATAGTATATAGAGGGGAATAGTCGAACCTAGAACCAAGTATGTGGAAAGATTGAGAATGTACCCAAGTATCTTCCAGAGGGAAATACATGCTATTAAACAATGCGTCCTGTTCAACATTGACAGCAGCTACCAAAAGCAAAATATTATCATAATGCCTAATAGTCTAAACTCAATCATTATCAGCTCCAGAATGCTTTGGGAGTGTCTGGACAAGCTAAATGAGCTAGGCAAAAGAAACAATGGAATCCTGTGACACCAGAACCTTTTTCCGGAATTAGCAGCAGTATGGTACCGAAGAAGCTTAAAAGTGCAAAGGATCACAGAAGATCCAAATACTAGGATCTCCAGGTTATGAAACAAGCTAAAACTCTTGAAACATACATATAACGAAAAAAAGCTTCACAATGCATCCACTTAAGCAAACAGAATATGTATTCGTATATTGACAGGTATATAGAAATGATGAGATGAGAGTGAAGAATCCATACCTACATACATCTACTCTTAAATTTCTTTGCATTGCTTGCACTTCAAGGGCCTTGCACCTGGGAGCATGTTAATATTGGAGAGGGAGAGTTACTTAATCCAGAGCCTGATCGACCAGCTGTAAGTACAGCGAGTTTGGGAGACTCAATAGATTTTTCAGGTCGTAGTGTATTATCATCACAATCTTACATCTTTTGTAAATAAAAGATAGTGGGTAGAGCTCTATTCTAAATCCTCTGTAAGTCTATAAATCCAGTGATCCAGTATAGTGATAAAGCTATAAATATGTATGTATGTAAGTAAATGATCGTGTCTGTTGTACCGTTCGAGAAATTTTTACTAGAGGATACTTGTTATACACCAGTACTGTACATACATATTGTGACCCAGGAAAATCCGCGGAGGTTCGGCTGCTCGTAATTCGACGGCTGGGTCGTGGACAAAAATGTCTAATATAACAATATTTAATATAAAAAAATAAATATATAATACAAGTGCATAGAGTATATGAGTGTAACTATGAATGCAAGAATGACAACTCAATACACAGGCAAGTAAAAAGGTAAGTATATGCACACAATTAGAGGTTAGTTACAACGACTGTAGGTCGATTGGTAGTTGGCACAAACCCTTAGTACTAATGGATGTTTCTACTAAATTGATAAGGTCATAAAATAACAAGTTGTAATAAATACTACTAAATACGTAACAAATAGCTTGGGATGCTTAGGTAAGCAAACTGACTCTATACCACCTAAAATGTTAACATATTATGATTGTTAGTAAATATTTGGTAAAGTCAAGTGGTCGATGTAAGATGTCGGTTTATAACCAGTATTCAGTAATATAGATGCCAGGTTGAAACACTTATGTCATTGAACAAGAACCTTATCATTAGAAGCAAATCTAATACTCAAAATAACAGGTAAGTTGTAAATTCTTAATATTTAAATCGTAGTTACAAAAGCTAATAATAAAACCAACAACAATGAGATATTGAATTTTATAGGAGTGGAATAACATACGTGCCAGTAAAATAATGAAGTTAACGGCCTGCTAAATAATAAAGTTCACTTTCAATGGTATGATCTAAATTACTGAATTGATATTACATGTATAATCTATATCATACGATTACAGTATTGCTGCATAAAAGAAAAGGCGGACCAAAATGCGACACTAACACAAACAAATTCTTCAAATAATACGTACATAGGTCTAAATACACGTGTGACAAACAAATCGGTCGGTCTCAGTGGCTGGTGGTACAAAAAAATAAAATAATCCTACCTCGACAATAAGTATGTGCGTGGTGAAGTGGACGATTTGTACCATCCTTTACTAAAGTAAGTCATCCTTCAGTCCACTATGGTCATGAGATAGTCTCCACGATCAAGGATTCACCACTCTCCGATCCAATTAACAATTAATTCCAGGACATTCTAAAGACCCAAAAATACGGAATTTCCAATGGGAGAAATTTGCAATAGCAACCGAAACCCAAATTACAAGGAATAATAAAAAAAGCCTAAAAACTGTAATAAGAGATTAACATGTGCTGATAGCAAAAAATGTATTGTAAAAATATATTTAAATAAAATAAAGAAATTAAATGCTACAATATTATTTAGAAATTATCATCAAGAATCTTAAAATGTGAATTTACTGGAAATAGTTAAATAAATGTCATGGATTACCTAGATGTTTTAAGCTTTCACAAGATGTGCTAACTCAGCAACAATCGGCCACCAAAAGGCTTCCATTTCCGTGCGAAAGGTGTATGCGTTAAATCCTCGACGCTCGCAAAAAATAGTTATTTATAATAATGCAAAAATGTGAATTTTAAAACATTAAAATAATTTACTTGTGAATAGAATCAAACGACTATTGTAAAAATACGAAATTTGCAGAAATTACGCACAAGCACATGATGAACTCCGTATACAGTTTCGATCAAAATAAAACTACCATTACAATATAAACTAACAATTAAACATGAGGATTGCATTTTGCTTTTGGAGAAACTCACAATAAGGTGCTGCACATGTTAAGAACTGGAAGAATGGATGATTGCAAATTCGAACATCGACGAGTGATTAGCCGCCATGGCCGGGGAAACCTAAAATTTTACATTTTTTTGCTTTAACTTATAAATTTATATTGCTCAACGTGAACTTTATTGTCATGTCGATTTGAACATAAAACCACTAGTTGATTTGAATTCATCCAAATTGAAGTTGGAAGAATTGTTAAATATTATGGATGGCATATATGAATTATAATTATAGCAGTTCATCTAAAAAAGTAACAGCAGGCAAGTAAAGCTTACCTTAGGCAGAGTAGTAGATCGCCTTGTACAACATTATTATTTGGTATAGAAAGTGTATGGTCGCAAAATGGCATAACAGCAATCATATCCACTAAAGGTGTACAAGCCAGTTCAGCCCGATATTCTTTTCTTATGAGCGATTGAGAAATAGTTTACCTTTTTTTTTTGTTTCTTTCTAGGAAACATACAGAAATGGGTCACCTTATACATCTACCATAGGAAATACCGCCCTATGCTATTACGCCTTGACCGTTATAATTCACGTTACGTTTACAGCCAACTATTTACTAAATACTGTTCTGCAGTTGCAGTAGTTGGTATGTATTCCTTTGCTACATGCAGGATGTACTTACGTTAATTGTAGAGAAAACGAAGTAACCTGCACGTGATCATCATGCTCTGTGATTATGAGACCGCGTAAATAGCGAGGACGTAGGTTCCTTCATCCATACATACTCCGCTATTCTCATGAATAGTGCTTAACGATCCTTCTCCTTGTAAAAAGAAACCGGTTAAATGTATCACAACCTGTTCTCTCTCGAGAAGACTGCCTATTTTAATAACACGTTGTTCTAAGACGCCCTATCGTAGCAAGCGTTTCTGAAACTGTTATCCTTACTATTATCAGCATATAAACGTGAAATGTATCCTCTTAAGCCCATGTTCGCAGAATTCTGGCCAGTAGAGTAATTTAATCTACATATGATAAGATAATTTATAGTAGTAACAATTAAACGGTATACAAAAAATGTAACACGGACATTGTGTACTTACTCTTAAGCATATAAGTCGAGTGAGAGTAAGTAAGCGTGTGTATTTAAAAAGGAATAAAAAGCGTGTGCCACTAAAAATAAACGCGATCTCGTTCCTAATATAAATAAAAGTTTATGAAACTTTAGAGAATTATTGTGAGTAAACTTATGCGGCAGAATTAAGCACAGCTTTAGCATTAATTTTGGCCAATTAGAAAATTATTCGAGTTAATAAACTCATAATTGCCAACTGAGCTCATAAATCGGGGAGTTGTACTGCTCGTAAATAACACATAATTTGTTTATTATTATTACCATTCCAGTTCGTGGGAAGTAATTCCTAAGATGTCATCCGACCATAGGCGCTATAAATTCTTATTTCCCTACTTAATTAGTATTTACCGCAGTTAAGTTTGATCGTTTTCCCGCCGCGTAAAATGTGCATATCAAAACGCTGATTAACCAATTACCTACGTACACAATGAGGTTTATACTTGTCGAATGGCTAGGACGTTACGTATTTATGCATTACACTTTGATTATTTCCGCAACCGTAATTTTAATTTGATGTGACTGCGGTGCTACGGTTAAACGGCTTTTGCCATTCTTCATGCATGCCGATAATAATGGAGAAGCTGTTAAATAGCATAATGGGTAACTTTTCTAATGAAAACATATGTCGTACAAAGTATTACAATATATGTGTATTTAATCTACTGTGGCGTAGGAGCTTAAGCTAATCGAACATGTTACGCTGTGTAGTCATCTAGCGATATCTTTGTAATTAATCAGTGAGAGCACGAGCTGTCACTAGTGATTTACGTTGTAATCAACGAATTAGCAGTACTATCACTATTTCTAATAACCCAGAAGTAATAATAACCGTAGTCCAACTACGTAGATTAGGTTAAGGAAGTAAGGGATTTATTACTAATAATAAGTTTAAAGTTTATTTCAATTTTATTACACGCTTATTTAATTTCCAGCAAGCAACGAAATAAACACTTATACCGGAAGTCTGCACAGTTTCCATAACCTGCTGTTATTCTGTTTAGAGTGGACCACACCTTTCGTGGCAGGCCAAATTCTGGAAACGTAGTATTAATTCCGAGTATGTCTCGGATAGTTGGGATACCTTCGTTATTCGGGAAGTTATTTGCTCTCCTTCCTCGGCTGTTCTTGTTGACGAACGTAGACGATTAAACATCGGCGATTTCATTTTGTACTGACAGAATAGGGTTGCTGTATATCTTCTGGGAGTTTTCGGGAAGCCATTTTGATATCGCAGTTCTAGCGTTTACACAAAACTTAGTAGTTGCCAGATATTAATCGCACCATTACAAGGTTTTTAATGTGTAGTTTTCTGATATCTCATTAGGCGGATTTATGCTTTTTTGACATGTTGGATCAACTTATCTTTAGATCGTCATGTAAGTAACTTGTTAATGAGATTTTTATAATGCTAACTTTGTGCTATGGACTTCACAGTTGTCACTGAGATGAAGAATTAAAATAATTTCGAAAGCTTAGCGACAAGAAAGCCGATTTAGTTCGTTCAACCGGCTGCTATACCCACAATCATTACAGCCTCTGTGCTTTGTTCCTAACGTTATACAGCCGTACTTCCTCTCAATCTCATTAATCGCATTGTTGCATTTAATTGTGTGTCAGCAAGCCTTGTGTGAGCACTGTTGAGCTACAATATTCGGTAGCTGAATAAACAAGGCTAGGTGGGCATCGCAGTGTGGGAGCATTTGAACCCCATGTTCTACATCGTTTATGAATTATGTTGTTCCTAGTCGGCTGCTGTATTTTGAAGGTGTTGTTTAAAATACACTGTTCTATCTAGAGTCACCCCCAGATATTTTAGTGTACTGTTGTGTTGTAGCAGGTGGCTGTCGGCTATTTTCGTAAGCAGCATACCTTTGTTTTATTCGGATTCGGCTTAAGTCGTCACGACCTAAAGAACTCCTCCAATCTGGCAAGGTCATCTGTGAATAACAGCTCGATCTGGTTGCGATGGAATTGATATTGGAATGCTGAATTTATGTTGTCCAACAATTGTGCCGTATATGGCTCATATAGTTAACTATTGTTTATTAAATAATGTTTTCCCCTCCAACTGGAAAGTTTCCAAGGTGTTGCCAATTCCTACGAAATCGCCGCCATCTGACTATAAAGATTTACGACCAATAAGCATTTTGCCTACGTTGTCTAAGGTGTTAGAGCACGTCATGTGTGCACAAATTCGTGACTTTATTCAGAAATTTGAACGTTTTCCCATTACGCAATCTGGATTTCGTATTAATCACAGCTGTTCCGCAGCTCTGGCGGACGTAGTGGACGATGTATGTATTGCAGCTGATTCGGGAATGAGTACTGCTCTTGTTTTGCTAGATTTTTCAGGAGCTTTTGATACAATTAATCATCGAATTATGTGTGCAATATTACTATACCTCGGCTTTGTTCCAACGGCTGTTCATATGGTTGCGAATTACCTGAGTAACCGGTCTCAATACGTGAAACCGCAACATGAAGAAGGTGAACTGCGCGAAGTTGTTTGTGGGGTGCCACAAGGTTCTATTCTGGGTCCGCTTCTTTTTACGTTGTACGCGTCTAATAGAAATTCCGCTATTAACTTTTGTAAGTTACATAGTTATGCTGATGCCACGCAGATTTATCATTCGTTTCAATTAAACAGCGTTCATGAAGCATCTCTAAGAATTAATGAAGATCTTGCTTCCCTAGCAGTTTTTGCTGACACACATTGCTTGAAAATCAACCTCGAAACGTCATCAGTTATACTATTCTGCAAATTGAAAACGCTCAATTAAATATGGCAAACCGGCGCAGGCTGCACTGTCTTGTTTTCCACCATAAAATTCTACTGAATAAAACTCCTCAATACTTGTATTCCAAAATTACATTTCGAACTGATTTCCACAACTTGAATATTCGATTCAAGGGCCTCCTTACTCCTCCAGTTCACAAAACCGCATTTTTCGAGAGAGGATTTTCATATAACATTGTTAGGCAGTATAATGCAGTGGACAGACGGTTAAAGCTATTATCAGTTTGCGGGTTTAGGTGTAATATGCGTAAACAATTGCAGATAATCCAGAATAATAATTATTAGTACGTTTTTGAAATTTTTTTTGTATATTATATGTTCTTTTGAGCTTGGAGTATGGTTGCGTCTTGCTGGCTGGTGACGATGTCGTGTTAACAGCATAGTATTATTCTTTTGTACAGGGTAATGTGGTAGATCAGCGGATTATACCTGCTGTCCATATAGAACACGAAACTATGCAATACATGTCGGTTTTTATTTGGTCAGCTTGCTTGTGAACAAAGACAAAGATGACTTTGCTGTAAAATAAATCTTCAGCTTACATTTGTTTGAACAACCAAGATTATTGAACAATATGAAGTTATCAACTTGAAAGTAATTCTAAAATAAAGCAATTAAAAGTTTGTGATGGATGTGGTTTAATAGGAACATTATAATACGCCATTATTTATTCGTATATTGCTGTCTTCTAACTTTCTTCATTCATAATTTTTTATGTGTTTATGTAGTTCCGTTCATCACACTATTTTGCGCTAGATATTTCGTAGATATCCTTGGCTTGATACAATTACTTGTTTAGTCTTCCAGATTATTTGTGTATTTATATCAATATCAATGTAACACGGTAAGCGCTGTTTCCTCCGTTATCGTGACGCTAGAATTATTATCTATTGTAATAATGTTCTGATATTGTAGTTAGGGAAAGCTGAGGCGTACACTCTTTTCCAAACCTTATAGATTGCAGTGTAAACTTTGCTACTGTACAAAAATGAATTATTAAAGCAATTTAATAGACTTGCCATTGTATAAGCTTACAAAGAAACCATTTGCAATTCTGAAAACTTTTATTATGACATAATGCAACATATTGTTCAGTAGAGCAATGGAAATATTACCTACATAAAAAAGTAAGCATGTAGGTTCTTATAATTTATAGATGCCGAGTAATACCAGAAAATTGTTGCAGTTGCTGTAGATATTTTCTATAGCTTCGCTAGAGACATTCATATGGCAGCAGTTACAATAAATTAGTTTTCTTTATTTTAACTTGCTATTGTTTTCGAACGCAAGATAACAGTTGCAGGAGTCCGTATACATTTACATGCGGGTGTTGAAAAAGTTTTGCAGAGCGCTTCATTAAATTACGTGGCCAATTACGGAAAAGAAAGCGCAAACTTGTATAACCCAGTTTCTATCACAGTGGAGCAATATAATATACGAATATGTAACATTAAAAAAAGAATTACGTACGGAAAAAACAAAATTTATTAATTACACCACTTGATAATTTAAATTTCATGGTTGTGCTTTGAATTCCAACAGGTAATGTTAATTAAACTTGCTGCTCTAATGTCAACGTTATTTTTGCTTTATTTCTTATCACTTTTCGTTTCAACACAAATTACAAAGTAAAAGAAATTGCTGTTTACGGATGTATATAACTATAGCTTTTTCCACAGCAGTTTGTGTTCATATTTACTAACTTTACAATTAATCCGCAGAATTATACGTAATTTTAAAGGCAAAAGTATGTTATCCAATTAGTATGGCCGAAATGCCATGGGGGAGAGATGGAAATACATCTTCGAAAAGAACTCTCTCGCTAAGATAAGTAACAAGGGGGGAGGCAAGTACCATTAAATAGTGTACAGGTGGTTCCAAAACTGATGAGGGTACAGGTACAAATAGTCAGACCCAATGACAGTCTACCCAGGTGTGTTTCAGGCGGACCAGCCACCAACCAAGTAGCCATAATGACGCTGTGTTCTACCACCATTAGATCAATTTTTTTTTGGACATGCTTAAGGGAATTAAACCATCTAATCAAAGAGAACAGAGTTGCATTATGGTGGGTATCAGGACACAGTGACAACAAGAAAGCTGATCTATTAGCAAAGAAGATCGCCACAACATTGTTTGTGGGAACGGAACCGTTTTGCGGAATGCGGGTGAGGGAAAATCCTTCTGATCTGAGACACTTTTAGGTATTCCTTGAAAATTTCAATAAGCAAGTATTATCCTAGGACTAAGTAGGAACAAACTACGTGTATTTATGGGTTTTAGAAGGGCGAACATCCGGAACACCTGATATCCAAATGCATGGCTATTGCAAGAATTCGTCGTAGTTATTTTGGCACAACTGTCATTGACGAGAAAGAAACACCTTTTGTGAAACCATCACAACTATTACAGTTTGTTAATGCTCTTAGACCGGATAGGGAGCTATAGCTGCGGGTAAATTTTAGCAAACTTACATACAGATCATATAGGGGGCACAATACATCATCAGGTCACAGTGCAATATCACCCCATTTTTGATTACAATAAGATTGTAAGCTGTGTCTATTGATATTTACATTATGAACTAGAGTGGTGAAATTTGATTATGCCAATGTCATACTCCATGAATAAGTACGCCGATCACCTGTTAATCACATGTCTATTATTTGTATGCTTTGCCAATGTCTAATCTCCGATTGGCCATGCTTATGGTGACATCATGCATGTTATACAGCCAATTTACATTTGAAATTTGTGATTGCATTTGGAATAGATAAATTCATGCATTTGTAACGTTAACCTGCAATAATGTTCAATGTGTATACCTTTTCAGTTTATCTACAAATGTATTCGCTATTTCTTTCCCAAATTTCTTTCTGCTTCTAGCATTTACCTACCAATTTGTTGGTATACAATTCTAATCATAAATATCGCACCATATATATGAGTGTGCTTTATTTGTGTTTCAAAATATAGTATTTTACGAAATTTAAACAGAAGGGCAAAGTTAAACGCTTCTATCAAACTAATTTCAATATTACAGGTGTGAGAAATAGCATACTACTTACGTCAAAGGAGTTTGAAGACGAATATTTACTTCTGAACCTGAAGGAGAATAGGAGACCTACTTACTCTTAACTGACAAACGAGATCCCGAAAGTAGAAATCGAGTTAAAAGCTGAAGATAGCGCCATCTAACAAAAAAATTATTCAAGGGAACTTGAAGATATGGAGCAAGCCATTGCCTTTCTCGTTTAAGAAAAAATTGAATAAAAAGCGTAGGATACAACACTATATTTCTTCGAAATGCAAAGGAACTAACACAGACAAAAAATCAACTGTATTAATACCAATTTCTAACCATGCAATCCCATTATTGTAATTATTATTCCAAGTTAACCCACATCGCTTCAGATGAAAGGTCTTGCCAACTTTCATCATCTATCTATGATCATATCAGAAGTAAGGCAAAGAGATTATCAAAATCTGTAAATATGTAATTACTGTTATGAGAAATCTTTTGATTTTTTACAAACACTGGGCTTTGTAAGACTGTTAAAAATTGTTTCTTTCGCTGCATGGAGGCGCATAAAAAGTTGATTTTATCATTATTGTTAGGTATTGTAGGACCACTCTTCTTCCTTCACATGTAACATTGGGTAGCAGTAAGCAAATGTTTATTAGCTTCACGCTGCTCCATGTTGAACCATTCAACGTCTTTTAGTTTAGTTCTGTCGAATTTTCTATTTCCAAAAATAAGCCGTAGACAGGAGTTCTGCAGACGCTAGATACGTTTCTTGGTGATAGCATCAATGCCCTGATCATACACTACGTCACGGTAATTCATTTGAGATAAAACCAGAGAGTCGCATAGATGCGTTTTAATACGTTGGTTTAAAACACGTCTGTACGGATAAATCATTTTTAAAGCCACGCACGTTGCATACACCTCGATACATGATGCTTGAGTCTCAACGAGTTATCCATATGTAGACCAAGATTTCTAACTACTTCCACAATAGGAACACGTACACTTCTTATATTAATTTGTATCTGGTCTAAGATAGGGCTTTTGTGTCGTCCAGAGAAAACAAGAACTGCGGATTTAAGGGGGTTTAAAACAAGAGAATGCTTAGAACATTGCTGGGCAAGCCGGTCCAGATCATCGTTCAATGCTCGTGTTGCCAGAAATACCTCATCCGGCAAACAAGAGATGTAGACTTGTGTGTCATCTGCATAGCATTGATGTTCAAGTAAGAGACAAGAGAATAGATTTGAAACATAAATGAAGAATAAGAGAGGGCCGAGAATGGAACCTTGAGGGACCCCTGCATTTACAGATTTAAACTCTGAGGTCAAGTTATCTATTTTAACTGCTTGCTGACGACCAGATGGCTAACTATGCATAAGTTCAGCAGCAGGTGTTGACAGACCAACAAAGCCCAAAATCGAGAGTAACAACTTGTGATCACTGGTGTCAAAAGCTCTACTAAGCACTACTCAAGCAACACCAGTATAGCTACCATACCTCCATCCAAAGATCTAATTATATCGTCCGTAACGCATAAAAGAGCAGTGGGACAACTGTGATTAGTACGAAACCCCGATTGCCTTGATGGAAGAATGTTATTGTCTAGAAAAAATGTACGCAACTGTTTTTCCATAATCTTTTCAATAACTTCGGACAACGTAGGAAGAATGCTTATAGGGCGAATATCTTTAAGGTCAGTAGGTGTAGCAACTTTCGGCACAGGACATGTCGTACATGCCTACATGCGTAGATATACGTTCAGATCTTTCAGTATGGTATCTTACTTATGAATGAATCCAAGTGGATTACCAGCTTTTCACGCACAAAATTGTACCAAAGGGTTCTCCCCATCTAACGCAGTTAGAATATTTTCCGAATATGAACGATATTTTCATGTGTGTGAATTCTTTCACATGATCCATAGCATTTGCGTCGTATTCATACAATAGTTGAGGGCGTCACGCGATAATAGCAAGTAGATCTCCAAATCCAATGAAATGAATAGGTGAAGTAAAAAAGCAAGAATCACGCATCAGCGTATGTACCTATCTGTGAATTTTATTAAATACTTAAGTAAAGAAAAAATATTTGAGATGCTTCCACGAAATGTTCCATCAACAGTGAAATAATAGCCCTTTACTCAATTGCCCGGAACCTCATCGGCAGATTCGGGAAATGGAAGTCACTGAGAGAGCAAATAACGTAGTTCTAAAAGGTTATAAAAGGTAATTTGATTGGATAAGCACCTATCAAGCAGCAAGTGAGTAACGCTACCCCTTTGAAGTTATATTCCTCAATTATTAGAAAGGGACATGAGAATACAATAAGTCAGAACAGCTATCTCTAGAAGGAAGACGTAAAAACTAGATTCCACTATGTATCACAAAGTATAATCTACAACACTACTTTCAAAAACCATATTTCTCGTATGTGGAATAGGAAGCGATGTTCTTGGTCTAAACTATCTGCGTATAAGAAAATCCTTTCATATAAACCAGAAAAATTCATACCAAAAATGAATTTCAGTTTAGAATGCAGTAACGGTTCCTTTTATCAAATGCAATGTTGAAGATAATCTCTTCTTGTTCAGTTACTTTTTACTATACTAGCCAAACTCGGCAGAAAAGGAAGTTATATCATTGTTACGTTTGGTATGTACTATGTCTATTCACACGTAAGCTGCCGCAAACATGGGTAAACCCCTTCAATTAGAAAAACGCGAATACAAAATAACAAAACTATAAAGGTTCCAAGTGGTACGCACAGAATAAATTATAACATGAGAATATGCCGGCAAAATTAATCAAAGATTCCACAAATTGAGAAAGTTTGTACCATGGGCACAAATATAAGTATGATGAAGATATACTAAAGAACAATGTTACAATTTATAGGTGGCCATAACGATATTTTCTCAACATCACAACATTAGTATTTACGTTCACATACATAAACAGTTTTGCAGGCTAGTGATTACTCTACGCTAGGTTGTTGTTGAGTTGTGACATGTGGGGAGTCGATTTTTTCTAATCCTTCTATCTTTAAACTTAGTAATAAAATAGTAATTAGCGAAAGTTAACACCAAAACAGTGCTGAAGGACGCTATGCTAAATGCTTCCTTAAGGATTCTCAAAAGAATCAGATACTTTGTGATATAAATTTTTTTGAACGAATGATAATGAGATAATAGTTTTGGTATTAAATTAGCATATAAAGTTTCAAACTAGCATGCAATAGATGTGCATAGAAAGTTGGCAGAACTTCTAAATGACTTAACAATTTTGTTCTAAAAACTTCGTAAATGTCATAACTTTATTTTAGCTTAGAGGAAGAGTTAGTCTACTAAGTGCGTGTGACACGAAAATGTTTGCATTTTCGTAATAAGCACCAGCTATATCCAGCATCAGATATATCCTTGAAATTGGAGGCTTTTTGTAGCTTGGTAGTCAAGCAAAGTAAGCATTTCTTAAACAGCTTCATTGTCTTTTTTAATTCTTATTAGATCTGGTCAAACTAATATTCGTTGAAATACAACTTATGATTACATGATTGATATAAATATAACTAAATATTTTAAATTGTTTGTTGGTTGAAATTGCCACTTAAATCCTTTTGTAAGTTGGTACAAGACCTACAGCTTCATCTTAAAAATTGACTTACAATCTAAGCTAAAATTGATTGAAGATTCACAAAATACTCAACCAAAAAGAAAATTTAAGATGAATTTAAAAATTAACGGATTAACTAATGTTGTACTACTATACTATCTATCGCATTATTTTATGGAAATGATGCATTAGTATTTCACAAATTTTGGTATGGTTGCAAGAAATCGAAATTTGGATCCAATGCTCTATTAATATAAATTTCAACGGAATTCAAAGTAAAAAACGGTAAAAACGTTGTTAATTGCTAACTCAAAAGGCAAGATGATAAAAACCTAGAACAGTATCCTATAGAATTAATACAGAATACATATGTATGTATATAAACTCTAATGCGCTCTAATTAATGAAATATAATTGTAGCCTTAGAAAAACTCTCGTGCTGCTGTACGGACGAACTATTTCTTCCAGCCTTTTGTTAATCCTTGGTCGTTCCCCATTGTATTTATTTAATTAAATATACATCTTCATAATAAATTCTGAAGACGACACGTTAGAAATATATCTAACGGCAGTTCAGACTAAAACGTATTGTTTTCATTTGTCTATTTCTCGGCCTTATTGAGAAAAATGGCTTTATACATCATAAGATGGTGCAAGTACGCGAAGCGCTTTCCTTATTTTCTTTTCTCTTCTTTATCATAGAAAAACCTTGACTTTCTCTCAGAACTGAATTAATAAAAATTCGTCAATAAACTTGATGCCAATAATAAGAGCGTGATCTAAGTAACTCCCAATTTTCGAAGGTTACTACGTCTGAACTCGTCAAGCAAATGTCAAGCAGTCAAAAGTCAGCTATGATTGTAACTTATGTGATTAAATTTCCTGGAACGGGATAATCCGATTACATCCTTCACGTCAGAGAATCAATATAAAACGGTAAACGTGTAAAACTAAATATATCAAGCACCCCGGCGGGATTGTATCTACCCGTTGCGTCGGCGGATCGCGCGTGAATTACAATTATCAAACGCTTGTCGGCTGCGAACGATAAAGGCTTTATCGCGTGAGACTTTTTAATTTTACGGCTTAATTTAATTTATGTGCACCCTCACAGACACGTCGTTTTACTATTTGCCGCTTACTATCCCTCCGTTCGTCCCAGTCTCTTTGCTCCACGCCTTCCACCGTTCAGAGCCCATCTTCGCCTTTAATATTGTAATATGTGCGAGGTACTAAATCAAGATTTTAACTCGCGTAGTCCCGTCTCTTCTCGTTTTCTTGTTTTCCACCCCTGCGGATCCCTCATAAAACATGATAACAAATGTAAATCGTCAACCCGACTCCCTTGATTAATCAGTTCGCTGCGAGAGGCGTGCATAATGTTTAATATTCACCTGGTCTGTTAAAATATCGGTTGCCAGCTTTTTGTCGTTGCCTCTGTTACTTATAGGTATTACGAAACTTTGGAGCGTTAATTTATATATATTTTTTTTGTAACATGTAAGTTGCAAGAAGTATGCTTCGGTTTTAGCTTAATACGTTGCTGTATTGAGATAAAACATAGTACTATAATTAGATATAATAAATGATTAGAATAGATGATTAGAATGGTTAGAATCCCGTTGATGAATGTATTGTTAATTCAGGTTATAGTCAGTGAGATGGTATACAAATAACACGAAATTGTTCTAAGAAACGCTGTCCTCTAAATTCTTAAGTCGACTCCTGGGCCGATGTTGGCATTAGTTAGGGATTGGAAAATAATTCCGTTGTGTTCAGTTCTATGACGCTTTAATTTATTCATAATTTTCAAAAAATCTGCTCTTTTAAATATACCTACTTATACCAATATATCTTTGTGACAGATATCTCATTTAGTTAGGTTTTAATTTTTGAATTCAAACGAATAAAGAACATATTCTGAATCGTACTGAATATACATAGATAAGTTTGAAAAGAAATAGGATTAACTGCATCTATTGGTTTGCGACTCCACTTTAACATCTTCAGGAAATATGGGTAGGTAGTCCGACAAAAACGAATGCAGTATGTATTCATACGTATGGTACTTACAGGAATGTTCGATAACAAGAAGATACAGTTAATTTGCCGCAGGCGAAAACGACGATTACAACAAAAAACGGATGCAAGAAAGAATTGTATTTTAGATGCCGTAGTGGACATTTTAAAATACGATAAGATATTTCTGCTTTTTCTTTCATTCCATGGCAGCAGAAGGCAATATACACTGCCGCATATAAAATTAGGGTATTTTGAAGTTATTTCAGAATTTCTTTTTGTTTTCGCAACTATTTCGGTTGTAATATAGTTTACTACCTTTATGAGATTGTTTTGTCGTGTTTGCGTGAACAAGAAAACTCTGTTTTTTTTCAAAGTTTTTGTGATTTAAGAAAAGTTTGATACAAACAGTGTCCCGCCAACTGACTTTTTGATTTCTATGGTTTTATCTGTCAATTGCAAATTGTTTCCATAGTTGTATCAAAATTGTCAGTGTATTACAATGAGAATAAATCCTGTTGTTGCGGCAAGAATTGTGGCGCCTATAGAATTGGTCGCGGTCAGCGCAAAACTGCGAGAAACGTTGGTGTAAATCTCTCGAGTGTGCAACGAGTATTTCAGCGGTATGACAAACCTGGTCTGTGCACTCGAAGGCCTGGTTTAGGACGAGGCAGGACTTTAACACCTAGAGATGATTGCTTTTCCGTTTTTAGTGCTTTGAGAAACCGAACAATCACAGCAGTTTCTCTTCGAAATCATCTAGAAGAAGTGAGAAATGTAAACATAAGTGAATGGACAGCTAGGATGCGACTCCATTCTGCTGTATTATCTTTTCGAACAAGAGCTACTGGACCGCCCCTTTCCCGAAAACGTCGAATTGTTAGGTTGAATTTTGCATGAGAACACTTAGCGTGGACAATAGCGGATTGGGCATATTGTTTTCCGATGAATCGCGATTTTGTCCTACGGGCTCAGATAGACGTGTTAGAGTGTGGCGACGACAAGACGAGAGATATGCTCAAGCATGTATTGCTGAGCGACTTCCATTTGGTGGATATTCAGTTATATCTTGGGAAGACATATCTTTTGACGCTCGCACGGAGTTAGTCTTTATCAAGAATGGGGCATTGAATGCGCATAGATACCTGACACAGGTTCTAGAAGACCATGTTATATACCGTTCATGGTTGTTCTTGGAGACCACGCAACCTTCATGCTTGATAATGCGCGTCCCCACACTGCTCGGATGGTTACTGAATATCTTGACAAGGTTCAAATCCCACGTTTTGCTTGGCCTGCTCGCAGTCCGGATATGAATCTCATTAAATTTGAGATGGGGAAACGTTTAAGAAGACATGTGTCGGCCCCAGAAATTCTGAAGAGCTTCGCAACATACTGGTGCAGGAATGAGACAGTCTTCCGCAGAATGTGGTCCAAAATCTGATCCAAAGTATGTCTCGTCGTTTGCAAGCTGTTATCACTGCCAGAGGATACTAAAGTTCTTAAAATTTCTTTTGTTTCAATGAAAAGCATATTACACTAAAATTGTTCATTTTCATTACTTTCAATAAACTTTGAAAAAAACCACAAAAAGTTTTTCTTGTTCACGCAAACACGACAAAACAATCGCATAAAGTTAGTAAATTTTGTTACAACCGAAAAAGTTCCGAAAACAAAAAGAATTTCTGAAATAACTTAAAACTACGGGGTGACCCTAATTTTATGCTCGGCAATGTATTTCGGCATTATACTTGATACAAGGCTGACGTTGAGAGAACAGTTTAGTGAAGTTATCTCAATTTTTTTACGATTGAGGACCGCTCTGCCCCTACTTCTCCCAATATTGTACTGGAAAAACTCACTTAGCTTGAACATCAACATCGTTCTTTTCCGACCGATTCTCACTATGTGTATGGCATCCTGTTCTGATCCAGTGTCTATTCTACTCAAAAGGAGCGGCTCAACATCCTGAAGAACAGGGTGCTGCAAATGATTGTCTCAGTGCCATGGTTTGTCACCAATGTTCACATACACCGGAGCTTGAATATAGCCGCGCTGACAGGGTACGCTAGGAGGCTGGTCAGAGGAACTTTAGAGAGAGCTGCACGGTTAGAGAATCTTTCAGCCGGCAGCTAGATCCCGACAGATCTTATCCTCGTGTTAGGACGCGACGTGTCCTCGCGGCAGATGACTGAATTTTGTCCAAGACATTCCATCACTGATGACTCCATCTGAATCAAGATACTTTCGGTCTTGGGGAGGCCAAGATGGCGGACAAATATGCTAAAGTACCCTGTAGTCCAGCCTTGCTACCAGACGAAATTCTTGGAATTTAAAGAGTTGTCACTGAAATGGGGACTAAGACAGTGAACGTACTTTTAAGCAATATTAATATATATTATATTAATATAATATTAATAAACAAAATGATCAATTTATTAAACCTTGAATGAACATTGAATGAACCTCCAACAAGAGCAACGAATTTAATAAAGCTTGCGGGTATTTTCAGATATAAAAAACAAACCA
>SMLS01074464.1:0-23900 GCA_004785975.1 Popillia japonica
ATAATAATTCTTGTGAATTGTTAGAAGAAATTCAATTAAAAGCTAAGGAAATTACAAGCGAAACGATGTATCAGCAAAAATTACAGAAGTTCCTTTTAAATGTAAAAAAAAGAAAATGTCATGCTCGATTAAAAGGCAAAAGGAAAAGATGCAAAATGCAGACTTACTTACTTACGGCCTACTACGCCATAGCCTGAATATAGAAAACATAGTCAAACTGATATAGATTCCTGTATATCGAAGAAGACCAACAGAATATCAAAATACATCTAAAATATACCTTTCAGAAAATCAAAAGCATTTTTTGAGATAATGCGGCACCTTATGAATTTAGAGATGAGGGCAAGAACCTACTTAGGTGGAACTACAAATTATTGCTTATAACAGAGAATCGTGTAATGAAAAAGTAGTTGGGCAATTTGGATTTTGTGGCTCTTTTTTACCAATGTATGAACGAGTCTTGTAGTATGTAGATTACCACTTTAAACTATTTGTCAAAGTTCAACTTTGCTGTCATGCGGTATTTTAGATTTACCAATTAAAGTTGTTGCCTACAATCACTAACTACTTCTGACAGTACGTTCTCCTGAAGACGCTTTATGTAATTGTACAATATTCCACTATATGTATGTCTAATATTTGTGGACGTTACGTAAAATGCAAAATCGCTTTAAGGTACTATCGCCTTTTTGTAGTTCAGGAAACTTAATACTCGACTGAGTACGCATTTTCTTAACCGCAACTGCTATTCTTATCCTTGATTTATTTCCTTCCCTAGATCACTGTCACTAGATCTGCATAAATTACACATAGTAATTGCATCTTCTGAAATGCTGAGTGGAGTAGAAGAGCAAATAGCATGGAACTTCCATAAACATTTACGGCATTGCACCTACTGTTCAGCTATCATTTCCTCTCGACATATGTAACAAGAATCTGGAAGGAGTTCTGCTTTGTTAAGACGCTTGTCGGCGTTTTCTCGATCACAGGTCTCATTATTTTCCTGAATTCTTTTTATAGTAAGTTTAGAAGAACCGTGGTTCCCTTCTGAAACGTATTTGCGATAGTTTGACTTGTATGTAAGTCACCATTGGCGCTAGCAGTTTCTCTAACACTGCTTAGTATCATGTTTTTTAATTCTTCTTCCGTGTTCAGTGTTTTATCAAGTGATAAAGAAATATTACTGGACGAAAGTCCTACTGTCGGTGGAAAGAAAAAATCTTTTGCCACTGAACAAAGTCCTACCGAGCACTTCTTTGAGTTGTTATCAACCATCCACGCACTTAATATGTTTTTGATATTCTGGTTCGAACTCTCAACGCTTCTCTAATATTGAGGGTGTCTTAGTCTGCCATGCATGATTAAGCGCTCAGGCCACATGCGTTTTAGATCTGTGAAAATATGGTTCACAAATACGCGACCAGTCTCCCTCTGTAAAATTTTCAGAGCTCCAATTACCATAAAAATGCCCAAAAATTGACTAGCAAATTCTAAAATCCATTTATACTGTCCATTCCATTTGAGTGAAAGTCGATCAGATACAGTTGACCACATACGTTAAATGTTTGGAAAGTATTGGTCAAACAACAACTTTTTCTTTCCGGGTTTTTTCTTGTTGCTGGCTTGCAGCATAAAATAAATAGGTCAATAGCTGGTTTGGGAATACTTTGTTGATACTGCGTTTGATTCTACCACCATGACCAGTCACGGGCATATAGCCGTCGTTCCCGGTCGCCCTTTAAATTCTTACACCACGTGTGCACACAGAACATTAATGGTCTAAGGTAAAGCAGAGATATAGCGTAAATTTTCATTAGTAGTGCAAAATGATTTTCCATTTCACGTAACGTTCAAAAATATTAAACATCTACTGAATTACAATGGAATTGAATTACAATTACAGCGTTTTATAAAATGTCTAGTCAGGTCGTAAAATGACTAATTGTAAGTACGTTAGCAGGCTGCGACATACATGTATGTATGTACAGAAATGGAATGTAAAATGTATTATCAATAAACGTTGGTAAAAGCTGCATAACTAACAAGAGAACACATAAGAACAGAACACATCCCTCGCCGATTTAAATATAACTTGGTGGGTTGGTAGACTGATGTTAAATCGCCCGTCCCCGGGGAGGAGGCGACCTAGAGCCAACGCTACCTTTTGCTTTAATATCTCTAAGACTATAGGTCATATCAAACAAAAAGTTAATAAAGTATATAACTGTTTTATGAATACTAAAGGAAAGCGACAATGGACAAGACAACGTCTACCATGCAGACGAGAGTGCTTTAATTTAGAGATACATTCCGGTCGAAACTTGTTCGCCATTGGAACAAAAACAGTGGAAACGGCCGTGCAATCATCTATTACACATACATATGTAATTACACAATCATGCCCCCAACCAACAATGTGATAATAACGATACAATAAAGTAATAATCCACTTACAGTTGAGTGTACATTAGCGATAGTAGCGTTGAAACATTCTCAATGGACACATTATCATTGGTTGTAGGTAATTCTCGGATGAAGCAACAAATAAATTGCGCAAGCTCAGAATTTAATATTTCAGACTTTCGTTGGATATTTTGGCTGCCAAACCCAATCCCTTACTTCGTTGAGCTTAACGAGTACAGCCAGTACTTCTTTCCAAATTCGAATCCTTTATTTTGCAATACAAGATATTTCATAATTCAATCAACATTTAATAATTTGTGATTTCCTTGTAGAATATTTACATACTCTTTATCTGTTTATATTTACATGCTATGCGGGAGTAGTAAAGTATATATAATAAAGTATATTGTGATTCAGGAGCAGCAACGGCAAAAACTAAGTTGTCTGTAGAAGTGCCTTAATATGTATGTACTTATCATAGCATTGGTAAAGACAGCCTATAAACTGAACGCAAACCGAACATCAACCGAAAAGAACAACGATGAAATAAGTCCACTGACCCTAACGAAACTGACCGCTGGCGTGAACGAGGAACATTCGAAAAACATCTTTAAGTAAGCAAACCCAGAAAACTTCTACACAGTAAGATTAAATACACACGCATTAGAAAGTCTAAGATAGAAAGAAGTTGTGAATTATCCATGCAGACGGATATAAAGTTCGACAAACCTTTTTAACACGGCAGTAGGCCTAAATATAAATTTGTGAAGAGTACTTGCAAGAAAAGGAAAAGCAAACTTCAAGTTTCCAACGCAAATCATGGGATGAACAGAAACTGAAGAAAGAAAATTCAAAATAGCAGAAGCAACACTAGACAAATTAATTAGTAGAAAGTATAGATTTTGTGCTGGAGTTGTAGGGAGGACTACATTGACTAATTTGTGTATATGTATATAAGTAGCTATTAAGCAATAAACAGCGTTCTGATATGGAATTGTATTTCAACATTTAATATAAACAGGAATAGATAACGGCTTAGACGCCAGCCTACGTACATACTTACATATGTATGTACATATGTATATGTACATACGTATATATGTATTGTCAGTGATCTATATGGTGATATCTACATATACATATAATAAGATACTAATTAGAATAATCTGTGGTTTTTTAACATGCATGCTATACTGTAAATCTTCTGCACATATCATTCGTGGTAAACATGCTATGCCACATTAAAAAACTGAAAATGAATCAGAAGTATTAGAAAACGTTACAGTGTTCTAGATCATTGAAACTTTATTAAATAAACTGAGATCCACTTGATGTGGTACACATGTATGTATAAAACTATTCAATAATGTGTTGTACTATAAACAACTAAAGCATTTACATTAATTTGCGTGAATCAGAGAATATCTTTACCTACTTATTTTGACGAAAAGACGTTTATTTAAAATGCAAATAAAGGAAACAAGTATACATTTTTTTACCTATGAATAGATACTATATTTAGCATGATAAATACTGACCTACTTGATTTATTAATTAGTATATCGCAACTAAAATATTAACGTTAATTATGGATGATCGAAGCAATATTTATGCCAACGCCTAATCAAAATTAGCCAAAAGAGAACAAGTTATGTGTTGCTTACAGAGAACATTTTCGTAGAGTAGTATGTATAGAAACTTTTATATGTATATTCCGGTATTTGCTTATGAGTACCTATATAAGTTTATATTATTTTATTAACATGTTAAAGATATATGACGGTAAGTAGTTAATAGTAAATTAAGGAAACTATAATTTTATTTATTTTTTTGGAACAAAATTGATACTAGCAATATTTCCATGGATTCCACTTAATACATACACTAACGAAATTGTAACGAATACCAAATTATATTGTAAAGGTTTTGGAATAAATTTGATCTTTATTCGAATTAGAGTGTTGTAATTGACTTAGAAGTGGAAAAAATTTTCGAATTGTTTGAAAAGCTGCAATAATACGATTTCTCAGTTCATCGACATTTTCAATGGGAGTCGTAGGTATAAACTAATGACTTAAGGGGACCCCAGAGAAAAAGCCCAAAAAGTTTATGTCTGGAGATCGAGCAGTCCACGGTTGTGGATCTCTCCGTCCGATCTACCGATCTGGATACGTATTGTCCAAAAACTCAACTAAACTGAAATACGCTGCAGCACCGTCATGCATAAAATACATTTGTAATCTAAATTGCATCGGAACTTCTTCCAGCAGTAATGGTAGCTCCTCTTCAAGAAAATTGCAGTATACCTCGCCATTTAACCGCATCGGTAAAAAATGTGGACCTATCAAGTGATCACCAACAATTTCGGCTCACACATTGACAGAGAATTGTTGTTGATAACAGACATTCACTATTTCGTGCGGAACGCAATAGTTTTTGAAGAACCAACGGTGATAGTATATCGTGTTAGGCATAGGTCATAATTTATTATTAAACATTCAATAACTTTAAAACCAAACCGTTTTGGATATATACTCATACGAACTTTTATGACCAACATATCCTCACGAATCAGCTCTTAAAGGTTGTCGCATTTATTGTACACAGAGTATATACGTGTACTCTAAAGGCGTGTTACCGCGCTGCTATCCGTTATTAAGCTAGACTATTGACGTATTTATACAAGGAAAAGAACCCCAGAAGGCTTACAGCCAATAGTGTTAGAAGGTAAAAGAGTTTCATATGTCAAAGAAGAAAAATACATTGAGATATTGTTTCCCGCAGACTTACATGGAACAGACACATCCAGAAAAGAATCAACAAGGCCACTATTGCTCTAGGGAGGTGCAAAAGGTTGTGTGGGAGACAGAAACCTAAGCCCCAAGATCACCCTGTGATCATATACAAGGGCAATCAAACCCATCACAACTTACGGAGCAGTAGTATGGTGGCCAAAGGTGCAGCAGGCAGGGACGGCAACGACGATAAGTGGCGTGTAGAGACTGGCCTCTTTCTGTTCCATGGGCACGATGAGATCGACCCTTACCGCGGCAATGGAGGTTATCCTAAACTTGCCAACATTATATATCTACAAGAACTGTTAGATTCGCAGCCTATAGATGGATAAGCAAGCACCGAACATCGAAAACTAATAGACGAATTTAAGGAGGTGCCGCTTACAGAGTTGCCATGGTTCAGAAATTCAACCTAGATGAGAAATATCAGGTCAACGTACCAGATAAAAAGGAACGGGAGAAGGCTCATTTAGTAAGAGTGATCTCGAACTGGTATAGAGACGGCTCCAAAACGGAATATGGAGTAGGAGCACCAGCTCCATATATACCAATAGGTATGTGGAACAAATCCTAGAAAGGCACTTTCTCTAAGTTTCAACAACGACACCACGGTATTCTAGAGTGTGGATTCTAAGCTGGTTTTGAATTGCGTAAGTGCGCTAAATGAAATGGGTTTCCAAAGGAAATTAACAATGGCCTGGGTTTCCAGCCACCACAGCGTGAAGGGATATTCTGGGCTGCTGACAGATTATGTGGGATCCACCGCGCACACAGATTTCTTAAGTTTGAATAATCATGCAAAACTGTTTGTATTGCAGTCATGCCAATGCCTAAGGATGCACGAATTTCAACATACGTCCCATGTTGATCAAACTTAATCATTTCATGAACAGCTTCAACAACAACCGTTGATGGTCGACGTTCACGCAATTCATCGCTGAGACAATCACGTCTAAGTTTGAGTTCTTGAAACCAGCGATATATTGTTGTTTGGGATAGTGCTTCATTCCCAAAAGCAGAATTCATTAGCTGAATACATTCTTGTTGACTTAAACCATTTCGAAAGTCATAATAAATCTTCGCAGGGTAGTGTTCTCTTGTTGGATTCATTTTGTTGCTGTGTCGGTAAGTTCTGTCACCACAAAAAAAATTATCAAAGATCTTCTTTCGCAAATCTATCTCTATTAATCTTTTACTTTAGCGAAATGATCCTTTCATGGCATTCGTGATGACTGAGCAGCAAGTAAATTTGTCTTAAAACTATATTTTGCTTTCTTTCACCGTTTTATTTTTACTTATGTTGTTAATGTGTCCACCTGCAAATTCTTATCAGTGTTAAAGTTGTTGGTCAGCATATAGTATTTTTATTATTTAGTTTTATTTAATTTTTATACACTTATATTCTGTATTTTTTTTTCTACAGTATGAAAATAAAGTAAAACTAACAATAATAAGAAATAAAAAATACAATGTATGAATAAGTCAAGTAATAAGTTACCAAAATACTATGATATATGCTGGTAAATGAGAAAATATTTAATTACTTAAATTTCTATTGAAATAATGACGGTACTTCCTTCCATCGCACTTAAAGAAGTTGACGTAAAAAATACGAGAAAAACGTACCTATAGTGATAACGATCATATTATGTACTGTGTTTAAAAGTTTACACATAAACAAATATTAAAAGAACTCGAAATTGTAAGTTTATTTATCAGTATCCACATTTAAACGCAATCAAGGACAATTTACAACTTCGAAATTTCTTAAAAAGAAAAATCTGTTCATCAAAATTAATTGTTATTACTATATTCTCGGTAAGTTCTTCATATTACAATTTATTCTGAACTGCATAATTTAGACAACAAAACAATAGCTGAACTAGTGAGAGAATTTTCAACGTGCGTAATTACGATTCCCGGGGATGGGAAAAACAAAATTACCGAAAATTACAAGTACAGAACAATTGTTTCCGTCAGACTACGTTTATGAACGGCAGCAGGTATTATTTAATTTCATTAGCATGTTGTTCAGAAACCTTTGAAAATTTCTCCCACCCACTAAGAGTTATAAGTTGGTGGGATACGTTGAATATATACATACATTAAATTGCACTGCTACTCACAGTTCCACGCTAAATCTGTGCGCCAGTGTAAACGCGATTACAAGAACAATAGTGTTAAACGAAATAATATATCGAGTGTATAATTTTACGGATAACTAACTATAAACATGGATATCGAAGAATTCCGTCATAGAGGAAAAGAAATGGTGGATTTCATTTGTGAATACATCAATACTTTGGATAAGAAACGAGTTACCGCCGATGTAGAACCGTGTTACCTGAGGAAACTTCTACCAAGCGAAGCTCCCGAAGAACCGGAAGATTGGGATAAAATTATGGCCGATGTGAAATCAAAAATAATGCCCGGGGTTACCCACTGGCAGCATCCTAGATTCCACGCATATTTTCCATCGGGAAATTCATTCCCATCAATTTTGGGGGATTTGCTTTCTGATGCCATTGGATGCATTGGTTTCTCGTGGGTAAGTTTACTATTTTTCTGTTAGATGAGCTATATTCGAAAAGAATTAAATAATAATAAATCTTTTGGTATATTATGACTGCTGAAGATTCGAAATTGCTAATTTAAGTTTTAAACTACAAGAGAAAACATACTTCTATATAGCTCTTCAAAATTTAAAATCTTTTCCATTAATTTTTACTTTAATTTATGCCAAGCTATTAAAATTTAGAATGACATGTATCACATTTCTCTATCATCTAAAGGGATTAGAACCACACTTCCTCATTGTTTATGTTGATTGACTGTGTTTTCGGAGAAATTATGTGTAGATACAATAAGCCCCCAACCATTTTGCAAATAAAACAGACGCGAAAAATAAAATTTCCAGTTTGATACTCTACTTTCTTCGTTAAGATCTCACGAAATTTTCAATATAGTACGATAGTGTGCTAAACAAATTACTACAGTATTGTTACAACGTGTTAACTACTAAAACATCTTATCACTACTTAGTATGGTGAATTATTTTTTTGATAACTGTTTCTAATTAATTGTATAATATTTATTGACTTTCTTGAAACTTCAATTATCGCCGTACCTTTGCATGAGCATGTTAGATGACAATTATGTATGTAGTTCTTGTGTTGACAGCACAAGCCTACTTATGTCTTAACATTTTTTCCTAGAAAATACTAACTAGGTCCCTATTTACAGAAACTTTAAATAATCTTAAATCTGAATAGATTGCAATATTAACCACAACCGCGATAACAATTTTAATAACCCATATTATGTTGTCGGTATAATTTTTGAGATAATTATTTCAATTCCTAATATTTCCATTCACACTACGAGTTGTAAAATACAAATCATCGAAGAAATATTAGTTTAACAACCTGGTGATGACTAACATAAACAAATATTTTAAGACAATCCAGCTTCAACAAACTGGTTTTACGATTCGTATCTTTTTTTCGCAATAATAACGGTTTATTTTGTTTGACACAAAAAACGCGCATATAAGAATTACTTCCTTATAAAAAATAATATATTCCCAATTATTAATGAAAGTTAATTTAAACATAACTTATTTTTGCAGGCCGCTAGTCCAGCATGTACAGAACTGGAAACCATCGTTATGGATTGGTTTGGAAAAGCTATAGGTTTACCTAGTGATTTCATCACGTCAACAAGAGGAAGTACAGGGGGTGGAGTTATTCAAGGATCCGCTTCTGAATGTGTGCTAGTCAGCATGTTAGCCGCTAGGAATCAAGCAATCAAGCACTTGAAGGAAAACAACCCACACAAGGATGACATATTTTTCCTGCCACGACTAGTAGCTTACTGCTCGAAAGAAGCTCACTCATGTGTCGAAAAGGCAGCTATGATTCTGTTAGTGAAACTACGTATTTTGGAGCCAGATGAAAATGGTAGCATGCGCGGAGAAACTCTGAGAAAAGCTATGAAAGAAGACGAAGCTCTGGGCCTAGTACCATTTTTCGTATCTACTACATTGGGTTCAACAGGTTGCGGTTCATTCGACAAACTTCCAGAAATTGGACCAGTTTGCAAAAACCAACCTTGTACCTGGCTACATGTTGATGGTGCTTATGCAGGAAATTCATTCATATGTCCTGAATTACGACCTCTAATGGCGGGAATTGAGTACGCAGATTCTTTTAATACAAATCCAAATAAATGGCTGTTGGTAAATTTTGACTGTTCATGTCTTTGGGTGCGTGACAGGATAAGACTTACTAGCGCTCTAGTTGTCGACCCCTTGTACTTGCAACATGCAAATTCAGACGACGCAATCGATTATAGACATTGGGGTATACCACTAAGTAGGAGATTCAGATCGTTGAAGATGTGGTTTGTTATTAGAAAGTATGGTTTAATTGGTTTGCAGAAATATATTAGAAATCACATTCGTCTAGCTAAATATTTCGAATCGCTCGTAAAGAAAGATAATAGATTTGAAGTTGTAAATGATGTAAAATTAGGATTAGTTTGCTTCCGATTGTATGGTCCAGACGCTGTTAATAGGAATTTGTTAGCTAAAATCAACTCTTCCGGTAAATTACATATGATTCCATCTATGGTGAGAGGCAAATATATCATCAGATTTTGTGTTGTTGCCGAAAATGCTGTTGATGCTGATATCGAATACGCCTGGTCGGTAATCACACAAGAAGCCGATGAAATGTTAGCTAAGCCAGTAACGCCAGAAGCAGTTGTCAGACCACCTCTTACAAGACAGAAATCTCGCAGATTTTCGTTCACAAGAAGCGTTTCCAGGGAAATTTACAAGAGATCTCAAAGCAAAAGCAATCTACACGATGGTGCTACTCCTATTCTCATACCAGATGACGAAACCGATAGTCCAAATAACGAAGAAGAAGACTGCTCTTCAGACGTAGAATTCCCCATGACAAATGGAAATGCAGAAGATGATGAAGTATTCACTAAAGATTTTAATGATTTCAGTATAACAGATAGCAAAGTATCGACGAAAGAGTTAGTACTATAAACATTCAACAAACCATAGGTTTAGCGGTCTTAAAAAACTATCCTAGCAAATAGAATCTCATGATCGAAGAACAAATATTAATTCTTCGACCAATATTGTATATACCTCAGTCTTATTACTTGTAATAAGAACACTATTGTAATTTATTTGGTCATATTTAATGATTGTTAAACTCGACATGTGTAAGAGTATTAACAGAAAGTGAAAGATACGTATTTATTACTTGCCTGTATGTATAGCACACGTATTTTAATGTATTATATGTATTTATTTATTTAATTTTAATATATAATTTTTAAAAATGAATTAAGATTTTACGTGATCTCCTTCAACCCTTTTAATATCATATACTTAGATATCAGTACGTACCAATTGCATACTTCAGGCAGGTTTTAAGTTTGACTCAATGGCTGGCTTACTTAAAAATGGGAAGAGAACCAATTCTATAATTAACTACTGTGTATTACAATGGATTGCGTACTATTGCGTTCGAAGATTATATATGTAAGTACATGTAAATAACACGCGCGGATTGTTAGGATAATATCAACAAATCACACTGTAAATGAATAAAAAATAAAATAGAAAAAAAGAATATCTAAGTTGGTCTATGTTATATACTTTACGTATGCTTATATTTTAATGTGCTCTTCTTTTTTTGAATTACTCACAATAATTGGACCAGCTCAATACCAAAACGTTTTTAATTACTAATACGCATATTTATGTTTCATTCACGTTTAATTCTTCGTGGGTTAACATGACAATTGACTAATAGAGTGTATTAATATTACTTCACTTCGATTTTTTGAAATATATATTTCACATAATATACATATAATAAACTCGACTCATCTGTTTATTAAAAAACGAACAGTTGTTTCTGGGACTTGAATTTGAGTAAATCTATTTCGGTTTTGTAAAGTTTACTGCGATTACAAAAATTTTTACTTTACGGCTAATGAATTGCTAAAAAAAATAAAATTCTCAATTATGCTTATCATATAAAAAGCGTTCTAAGTCAGAATAAATATTCAAAATTATATGACTTGATAGCTGAAGTGATAAGATTAGTTGATTGGGTATATATGTTAAAGACTAGCAGGCGAATATTAAAACACAGTCGAAGAAATGCTTGTAGCTATTGTCCTTAAATGTCCAATAGAGCCTCAAGTCATACGTTTTTAGAATACAATTAACAACGTTTGGTCACTTACAGGAATATAATGTAATAGCAACGACTTAAGCATTTTACATACATACACAAAAATTATACAACAAAAGTTGTGTAATCTTAAGTAGGTAATAGTTATGTGTTATGCAAGCGGTTGCTTTAGTTGTGCAGAGGCAGTATTTTGGTAGTCACTGCCAGGTATCTCGACTACGTCATAGATAAAAATCTATCCAAAGTTATTTAATAACCACGAATAAAATCTATTGTTATTATTTGATAATCACTCTTGGTGAAATGCACTAGATCAGGCGTCTCCAAAATCCGGCCCGCTAGTGCCATCAATCTGGCCGCGATAGCTTAAGACTAGGGTCATAAATCTGGCCCGCGACAGCCAATGTCTTATTGTTGATACTATTGCTGTGATAAGTTGAAGAAGAAAACTCGGTTTTATTTACTTACAAGGTAAAACTTAAATAGAAATAATGACGCAGATATCTTAACTTAAGTATCTAAGCGTAAGCATATTAATAACTAAAACATTATTGACATGAATCAACAAAAACACTAATGACATTTTATGTATTGCATTTGTGTTCCATCGGTGGAACCTCCTGGAATAAATTTGATCTTTAATCGAATTATAGTGTTTTAGTTCATCTACAAGTGGAAAAAAATGTCAGGAAAGTAAGATAAATTTCACAAGAGACAGTTTCGTTTCCTTCCGCTTTCCTACGCAGACTGACTCGCGGTTGCGCCGCTAGTCTTTTATATGCAATTACTGCCATCTCGAAGTAAGAACGTGAACTTTCTCGAACGCACACGCTATTTCCCAAATACATACTTAATTACAACTAACGCTACCTGGTAGCGGTTAGCTAAAATTGATAGGACATAGTACCATTACTCGTCACTAGAAGTCGTTAAGTGTTGGCCCCTGCACTAAATATTTAAGGTATTGGTTATATCCATTATTACTGACAGCAGGAAGATCGAATACCTGGTAATGATCCTCGACAGTAAGCTGACCTTCGCAGAGCATCTAGGTAGAGCTAGGAACAGAGCCGTCGGCCGGATTCACCAGCTTTATCCCATCCTAAGCAACCACATACTAGATCCTAAAGTGGGCGCGATGCTGTACAAGACACATATCCGACCCATCTTATCCTATGCCAGTCCAGCCTGGTCCACGGCAGCCCCATCCCACACCCTCCGCCTAGTGCGAACACAAAATCGCGTCCTGCGATTAGTTTTTCGCCTCCCATACCGGACGTCACTGGTCGTCCTCCGGCACCTAACGGCGGCATACGTCGACGACCTGACCGAGTTCTTGAAGAAACTCAACCGAGGATTCTTCGAGAAGGCCCTCCGCAGCAGCAATCCGGCGATGAGTAGCGCAATCGCGCAATAATCAACGGGGCCCACCAAATATCGGACCACAACGGAAACACTCCGTTCAATGTAATCCGATATAAATCACCCGAATACTAATCCCGTGTTTATGTTCTTATGATTACAGGCACCCAACAGCGAAGGAGATCCAGGAAGAAGACTCCGAGGTAACCCAAACACCGACCCCCGAGGACCACCAGAAGGACTTCCTAGCAGAAATGGAGCTGGATGAAGAGGACCCCCCGAAGGAGGCCGACACCCAACCGACCCATTGTTACTGATATTAAGGTGTCGTTTGTGTATATAACTGTATACAAAGGCTTTATTATTAATTAAAGGCTCAAAAGGTACTCGACATGGTACCAATACAGATAAGGCTGAATATAATAGCTTAAGTACATCGTTAAAAACTGCGTTCGAGCTCGATATGCCCTTAAAGGCAGAATTCAAATTGAAATTGAACAAGAACTGAGCCCAGGTTAAAAGCGGTATTACTGTTGCAACAGACTTTGTTTTTTATCTTTTGATGGCACCATAACTCCAACAACTTTTCATCGATAAAAACCTCTGGTGGTGGCGGTGGTTATATGGGCCTGTCCTTTATTTCACCGGTGGATTAACCAGTGCAATTGAAGCCACCAAAAGCCTTCTTAAACGCAAAGCAATGTATTACTGTTGCAACTATTTCCGTTTTTTTTATTATCGTCGATGGCACCATTAGTCCAACACCTTTCCATCGACAGAAATCATTTATGGTTTCAGTGATTGCACAAATAAAAGTAGGTATTGGTAGGTATTAAGCTTGAAATACACACACACACATAAACATCTATGTACGTTTGTACAGAGTGAGCAACCGGATGTGACCACCACGTGACCTCAAATTTTAAAACGACAACATTGTTAAGTTGGTAGTACAAGATCTGCTACATTACCGATCTGTCAGATAGGTTTATAACTTAACCTTAAAACAGGAGATCGTATAGTTCAGTAGTATTTAAAAAGACAATTACTCTGCAATAAATTTAATATTTACGAGCACGCTTCAAAACGTTGAATGTCAGATCAAAAAAAACGTAAACATATACAATAAGCAGGGTAGTAAACAGTAAAACAAAAATAAACACTTTTTCTATGACATTCGTGGTCACGATTGATACTATACTGTGACTAAACCACAGGACCAAATTGAGCGAGAGGCGACAACAAATCTATCCCCACTTATAGGTACACTCACCGGAAAGAAGTAGAACGATTTATAATTTACATATAATCGCTATGTAAATCGTTCTACAACTTCTTTCAGGTGAGTGTACACGTATATGTAAATATGCGTGCGCTAGCGTGTGTAATACGGTTGTCGTATATTAACTTTAACTTCAGCGATCGGTATATCGAAGTGGGGAAAAACATTTAAGTTCAAAGTGTGTGTTTACGCATGACCTGAACGTAACCAGACGTGTTCATTTGATTAAGAAAAAAAAATGTGTGCCTCTGAGGAAAAATTCAACATTAAGATTAGGAACATTTTTAAACAGATTACTGGTTGACCTACCAGTACAACATCGATAAGTGACGTTATCGTCAACAGTCATTTCTGCAATTCACCAAACCATTACATTGAATTAAAGAACAGCCCTACAAAAACCATTTGTTAGAGAGGGCGAGAATAGGAAAATGAAGAATGAGACCATATATCCGGTTATGAGTGAGGCGACTAGCAGGAACAGATTCAACGAATATTCTACGTTGCAACAAACCCTAGTGCTAAAATGGCGCTTGAAGTTAAGGTGACCAATCACAGAAATGCTACGATTCTTCAATTCCTGTTTTTTGCAAAATATCGGTTTCGTCATTTCGATAACTAGACACAAGATAGATAAGTGCAATGGGACGGATCTTTATTATGTTTAACACTACCTTTTGCATGTGCTTCTTGATATTGGAAGGAAATAACCATCAGAACTAAATATGTTTACGCCAAAACTTTATTTGTGAGAACGAAGTCATTCTGTGGCATAGGGATGAGTACCCGCAAAAAAGAATTCAAAAGCTGGGAGAGGCAGCTCTCTCTAGGAGACTCTTCCTGGCTTGAGACATTCCAAAGTATATTTTAGAAATTTCAACAAGAGCAAAGGCTATGCTAGAACTAAGCAGAAACATACTACGTAGCTTCACACCCGGCTCACAACACAAGGATAGTTAAACAATTTCTTAACGCTAATTTTCCTGAACACGTCATTAGTACGTGGGGTAACATAGTTTGGCGACATCGATCTCCCGGTTTAGTGCCGAACGGCTCCTTCTTGTAGGGTTATTTAAAAGACACAATCTTTAGACATCCCCATGAACGAAAGTGATCGTTCTATCGCCGCACTTGTCTGTTTAATATCCACACATACGTATGCACGCTCTATTCACGTGTACTCATTGCATCAGTGCCTATTCCTAGATAGTTGCTCGTGCAATCTGTATATTTGGTACTTGCATATTCAAACTATCAATGTTTTTTACTTTTAAAATACATCCACAAAGTCTACCCCCTACTTAATAAAAATAATGGAAATTTATTTATAATTTAATACAAGCACATACATTCTAACTACAATTTAGAAATCAAGAGCCAAAGATATCTTTAAAACACGAACTTTCTCCAAAATGTTGTCCAATGCTAACACTATTAGATATGCATTTCAGCAACTAAATTGTTATCTTCAGTAGTATCTAGTGTTAATAGTATTAGTTAGTGTCAGTGCTAGTGTGGTGTTGGAGAACATTTTCGAGAAGATTCATCTAGAAGCCACAGTTCCAGTCCCACGTCCTTAAAACATGAACTTTAAACTTTGTTTGAAGTACGAATATTATTTTGACTTCTACACATATCCGAACTATTCCTGATTAGTCGCCTGGCATCTAGTATACTTTCAGTTGTTAGTATTCACGTTATACTTATACCTAATCCGATTGGTGTATCATCTTCAGAATGTCGGTATACTGTCCAAGTTACATTTGCAAAAACTCAAAAAAAAATTACCGTGAAAGTGCAACTCTATTAAAAAATAATTCTGCCTCATCTGTAATACACTAGAAAGCAAATATTAGACAAACAGAAAATCCTATAATTTTTTGCATATTTGACATACCTTTTCAAGCAATCTTCATAAAGATTAAATAGGAATGGTCATCCATAATAAGTCACCTAATATTTCAAACTCTTTTATTTGGTCATATAACAAATTGATACAACAATAAAACATGTTTTTTTAATTAATGCACCCATAAAAAGAAAAAACTTAGTAGATACAACATGAATACATAAAAAGGAAAAAAAAAAGATTTATGCCAAATAATTTGAGTTCCACCCATAAAAAATAAACGAAACCAGCGCGTTTAATAATCGTCGCCTCTTGACACGACTTCCTTACAAGTCGGTCTTAACATGATGGTATGCTCAAATTGGGCAGTGTAACAACCTTTAATGTCGCAAAGAGGCGGATATGCGTCAACTATTCCTTTATCGCACAGATCCTTCAGAGCCATTTGATATTTAGTAGCACCAGCTCTGTCCAACCAACGCTTACAGAACGCTAATGTACCAAAGTTTTTGTTAATGACGTTCAGTAGTTGCTTAGAAGATTGTAGGCTATAAAAGTTAGTGTAAATCCATTGTTCTATTGTGTAAAACGCTATTATTTACCGCAGTGGAACATAAGACATATCAAAGTTCTTCATGTAGTGAGAGCAATCCATATCATCATGTACCATACCTCGACCAGTTGAGCCAAAAGTTTCAATAGCATAATATTCATTTTCTTCCATTATTATTGCTTCCCCTCCTTTTACAATCGGTACTGTCTTACCAGCATGAATTCCTGCAACACGAAGTAAACCGGTAAATTTGTGTATGTGTTTTAAATTGAATGCCTTGTATTATATTTCCTCGCTTTTCTTCCCAGATATATTTCCATTTGTAAGTCATTACAATTAGAATTATCTGAATATACAACACATAATAATGTTTTTGCTTATTGACATACCTATAAAAAAAACAAAAACAAAGAAATCAGTCAATCTAAATCTTCCTTTGTAAAACCAACTATCGGAAACCTGATAGAATTCTATCCTTTTATAAAAGTCTTTATGATTGCTCTCTTCAGCAAATATTTTTATGGATAACATAGTCGGACCTAATCCATCTATATATAGAAAATGTGGCGAGTTTAGCTTTAAGAATTTGTTAGTATAACAGAAATTTTAAATTTACAAGAACAATTATACTTTGTTATGCTAAATAGCATACCAATAGATTCGGCAGAGGGGCAAGTTTCCAACGTCTGTATCAAAGCACATTTATTCAATATTATTCCACTGGTCGTTCAGTGCTTGTCAGTACAATGTCGCATTGAGGTATGCCGATTTGGAAACGACGTATTTCGAAGAAACTACAAAACGTAATAGCGAGTATGGCGGATTTAGAATACAAAAGCGATCGAATTAAACGTGTAATTTGCGACAGTTGTTTCACGTATACCAGCAGGTGCATGTTACCGACAAGTAAATGCTTTAATAGCGCATATGAAGGCAGTGTTGCTAGAGCCGCAAATGTACAAAAGCATTTCACGAACTTGTCCCAAACTGCTTAATCCGCTACAGCTGATTACTACGCCTTGCTACACATGGATAGAGGCTGCCTTTTAGTACCGCTGATGATAATAGTGATGTAAAATAGATAGTTTTACAACTCGATCTGAAACACGTTGAAACTATCAAGAAAGGCCAGAAAATATTTCAAGAGATGCGGCTAAAAAGTGATTTAGAAACTACTCGCAAGTACTACTATGCACTAGCGAAGGGGATTGAAAAATTACAAAATGAATTGAAGTCGCTTGCGGATTCTCGTCACATTGTGGATGATGCTCACTCACATCTATGTATACCAGAAGGCGAAAATAATTATTGTGTAATACGAAAATTTGAAAGTGTTATTGACAAAGGTTCAGATTTTCTCATACTAAGATAAATTTGTGTAGCTGCGTCAAAAGATCCATCAAGTTGTTTGTTACAAGGATTACTTCAAATTTGTAAATATAGCATCACTCGATGTGGAACGGTCGTATTTATCATTAAAAAACATTTACTTTGACTGAAACAAGTGCGGAAACATATTTAATGGTCCAAATATTTCATAGATGCCAGCCAGTTTATAATTTCATGGAAGCTTCTTAGAACGGTATGCGTTTCAACACATTATATAATATTGTTTTTAACAACACTAATTATATTCATTTAATGCCAAGGCTAGATTGCACATCCGTCAATAAGCATCAATATTGTAAATGTAATTCCAAAGAGAAGCAATTCCAACAAAAAAAAAAACAATAAGAATAGTAATAATACAGTCAGATAAAAAGCTTGAAACAATAATTGATGGGAAAGAATTGCAATGGATCAGGCAACTTTATAAAATGGACAACAGAATATTAAGAAGAATGAAATAATAAGGGATGAAAAATACAGCTGGTGGACATACAGAGTGCGCACGTTCGACCTGCCGATAGATGCATTGGCAATGTGTGGTCAACTGTAACTGGGAAGTTATACGTTATATTCAATCTGGCGCTCTCGCTGCTTTATCAATTCTTTCGCAGAAAATTTGCTAATGTCTACTAATGCTAATTAGATATTCTATAAAATTGTTTTATAATAAATAATTTTTCTTCCTGCGTATAATAATTCGTTTTTATGTATAAAACGACCCAAAAAAGAATACAATAACGCTCCTTCTTCGAACGCAATACCTTGATAACAGACAATGAGTCTAATATGCCCATACGCAAGCGCAAGTCTGTTGCTATCTCAAATGTATTGTTACGAATGGCGCCATCTAGTGACAGCGCAGTTTAAAATGGATTATACAGTGCACTGTAATTATGATATATGGATGGTTCGCGTGTTTTCCGGAGATATTCTAGAGAGGGCGTTCTAGAACAGTCTAGTTTAGTGTAGAGAATTCTAGAAGTTATATTTTAAGTATATAAGGGTGATAATCTCGTATGCGGGACAGTCTTGAACTAGCGCGTAATTAGAACGGACGCTGTGAAAATAAATACGAAACGTGCATATAAATTTGTGTTAGTTAAAATAAATAGTTTAAGTTAGTGTTCCTCGTTACCAAGTAATTATTAAGTGTTAAATTAGTTTAAATAAATATTTCTGTGAAAATATTATCGCCTGAAGATTATTTAAAACTAGTGCTGTTATTCGGATCCGGATAATTTACTATCCGGATATCCAGATCTGAGCGCTATCCGGATCCCCTATCCGAAACCTTGGATCCGGATCTGCTATCCGAAACCTCGGATCCGGATCTGCTATCCGAAACCTCGGATCCGGATCTGCTATCCGAAACCTCACATCCGAATCTGCTATTGAAAATCATCATCATTTGCATTCTTTATGAGATTTGTATCAATAAGATTATTTTGTTCGCGAGTTCTCGCTAACATTAAAAAAATAGTAACCGTAAAATGTTTTACATTCCAACATTTTGCTTTTTAAAATAATAAAACAAATTAACATTATTAATTAATATTATAAGTAGCTAATAGATATTGCTATGTACAACGTTTTAAGAAGAAAATAATTACTTTATTGGTATGTTAAATAAATAAATAAAATGAAAAATCAGGAACAAAAGGTATTTGGTCTGAAGAGAAACACAAATATAAGGTTTCACTAAAAAAAAATAAGAAATATGAAGTAACAATTATGGAGCACAAATCGCTTAATTCCAAACAAAAAAAATGTTTGCAGTGGGGACCTTTCTGCTCAATCTAGGCTTCGGATAGCGGATCCGGATCCGAAGTTTCGGATAGCGGATCCGGATCCGAAGTTTCTGATAGCGGATCCGGATCCGAGGTTTCGGATATCCGGATAGTTTTGGATCCGGATATCCGGATCTTTATTTTGTCGGATATCTGCAGCACTATTTAAAACCCCTAAAACGTAACAGTATTCTGTCGTGCTTGAGCACTTCGATCTGTTGATAGGATATTCAATGTGTTAGAGCAGGCATAAGATTTTAATATGTTAGATAAAGAGATACAATGAATGCATTCGTCCAAGCGAGCAGTACCGATATACGTGTCCTGTGTTAACTAAGGGACGTCTCTTCGCAAGTTCTTTTTCATCTTACACTAAACATATCAGCAGGTCGTGCGCGCGAGCCCGGTATGTATAGAATTCTAAAAAGATTAAGTGACAATTAAACTGTAGAGAAAAGAGGACCTACTGAAATAAAGTCAGACAGGTAACTGAAAGTATAAAAGAGTATTATAGAATAACGCTAGTGAAAGTTAAAAATTGTAGCAATATATGGACTTATTAAATAAATAAATAACTAAAAAGTTTGATGTTACACTCAAATTAGATACAATTATAATCTTACGGTAAGGTGCAATTGAATGTCCATTTAAGTTCCTTATTGATTTGACAGGATAGGTTTTTCCATCTAATTCGACTTCATAAGATTCCATCACTTCCTGGATAGCACTACCAATTTCATTGAGCTGTACATCAATACCTAAAAAAACGTAGTCTATAGAAATACACACAAAATTTATACAGTAGAGTTACTAACCTGCTGCTTTAATTCCAGTATTGGTAGCATCTCTCACCGCTTCAACTAATTTATCGTACTTTGGATTAAAAGTCAATGTAAAAGCACAATCAATAATTCGTCCATTAATATGGGTACCAAAATCAATTTTTGTTACATCGTCATATTCCAAAACTGTCGGATCACCTGCATTGGGAGTATAATGGGCGGCACAATGATTACGAGAGCAACCCGTAGGAAATGCTAAGCCTGCTTTTAATCCATTTTCTGCGATTAGTGTTCTAGCTGTTTTCTCTAATTCTTCACATATTTCAATCATAGTCATTCCAGGTTTAATCCATTTTTGCATGTAACGCCGTGTCTGTAATAAATAGTTTTACCAGAACTTCTCTAATCTTTAAATATTCTTACTTGTCTATGAGCTTCGGCTGCTAGCCGAACTTCATTATAGATATCTTTTTGCATCCTATCCAAAGCCCGTTTTTCTTCGTTAGTAAATCTATCCTTTGCAGTTCGATCATCTTTCCCTTTTGGATATTCCATTATTTCACCTTCAGGAAATATCTGATCAGGAAATAGATCTACAATAGGAATTCTAGGTGGGTCTGTTTGATTTGAACCCTTGTTTCCACCTCCTTTCTTTCTATTGCGGCGTTTTTTCTTCTTATCACCTTCACCGTCCACAGTTTCAGTAGAGTTTTCGATAATTTCTGACGGTTCTTCTGTACCATTTTCATTTGGTCTCTCCAATGTTTCTTCATTTGTAACTAAAATATAATAATTAATTATTCGTTATTTCCAAGCACGTTGACTAAACTAAATATACCAGCTTTTTTCTTCTTTTTTTTCTTTTTCTTCTTCTTTCCAACATCAGTGGAATTAGGTTCGATATCAGCCTCCTCTACATCTAAGTTATCTTCATTTTCATCGTCATTCTCATCAACTTTTGGTTCTGTTTTTACTGCCGCCATTTCACTGCAATATCTTTGCCATAAAAATCAGTGCCGCTTTGCATACGGAATTGGAATCATGAAACCTTGACAGCTGAACGATTTATCATACACGATCATACAACCCAAAAAGTGTCCTAATTGCTACCAACATGAATTTCAAAAATACCTATAACATGCCTATAACCCTTTAAAACCAAATGTCAAAGCCGCGCACGGCCTCGCATGACGTCAGTGCGAAGGAAATTACATTTGAAATTTATTTCAAGAAAGTTTAATCGCTGGTTTTGTATTTAGGGGGAATTATCAGGCTTGAATATGAGGTTAAAATTATTTGTATTTTCAAAGCTAATAAAAAGGCAACTTAGTCGTTCAATCGAAATAAAACTCAGGTTACGTGTTTGGCATATATTATGAGTGTCAAGACTGTCCAGACCAAGACCACGACCACAGTATATACCTAAGCAGTAGTTTCACTTCGTGTCGGCACCTTTGATCTTATGGCTTTCACTTGTACTTTGCGCAGGGGACAGCGCAGGGGCGTTTTGGTGGCGTTTCTCGAAACTAATAATGACAGAGTCGGCACTAGGAGAAATACAGGACCTGATTAAGACAAAATCGCCTCATGAATTCATGAAAGAAATTATTTCAATCGCGAAATGTTGCGCTCAGATTTGGTCCTCATTTTGTCAGTTGATAGTAGGGACCCCTTGGAGTACTTTTGTAAGATATTAGCCATAGATGACCAGAATAATAATACCTACAAATAAAACTTTGATTGACACAGACCTTTGGTAATATTAATTAAAAAGCTACATAATATGCGAAAGTAAATATCAGTAATTAGTATCATGTAATTTACTTTCGTTGATTGCATTAGATAATAATCGAATAACTACTGGTTAAAGTAAACAATAACAGATTTTACAAATATTTCTTTTAAAGTAAATATTGGAAATGTAAAACATTGTATGTTCGTTAATTACATTCATCATAAGATTATAATTGATTTATTACAATTTTTGTCGATGATATTTGTCTCACTTGATTCAAAAGTTGGAAATATACCAGAATAGGCAGTACTTTGTCGAAGTTATAGCTACTTGCTCCACGATAGCTCACAGATAAGTAACCCTATCCTTAATTTTACCCCACTTTTAAAAGAAATATTTATTTGCAATGAATTATAATCTTATAATCAACGTAATTAACGAACATGCAATGTTCTAAATTTCCCCATAGTTACTTTAAAAGAAATATTTGTAAAATCTGTTAATGTTTACTTTCACCGAATACATTAGTAGTTACTGGATTATTATCTAATGCAATCGACGAACATAAATTATATGAAACTAATTACTGCTATTTAAATAATAACACCAACAGTCTGTGTCAATCAAAGTTTATAATAAATAATAATAGCATTACTTCAGCTGCTCATTGTATTTGTCTCATAACTATTTCGTGTAAATGTAAATCTTAAATAGTAGTTGCATAGTTAGTAATCTTAGTTTTTGAGCAATCACAATTTTCGAAAGTATTCCGTTGCTTAATGATGGGCAATTATCTTAAATGGGAGATGAAAGGTTATGATAGTTGCTGTGTATATTTTGCTGTGAAAGAAAACAATTCATACTTTAAACAAAAAATTTATTGCTTATGTTTTACAAACAATACATTAAGGCAAATAATAAAACTCATCCTCAGATATAGTTGATGGTTCCTGATTCGTAGCATCCTCTTCCTTTTCAAAATGTTGTATTTTTCTCTGTAATACCCTAATCTCAGACCTTAAGCGAGCTTTTCTCGGACTGGTAGCAGATAGAATTTGGGTTGTCTGTACACTTGCAGTAGCTGTAAATAATCAAAAAAGAAGCTATGTGTGAATATACATCTACACACTTTCAAATTAACTTGGAACTAACCTGTGAGACTTTGGAAATCCTGGCTTGTCGATGGCTGCGCAACATCTACAGCCTCATCTGGACTTTCTTCGAACGCTGTCATGTTGGAATTTTCTACAAATGATTTATATTGTTGTTATAAAATATCCAACCGATAGGTAACGAATAAGTTTAATTTAACAATTACCTGCTAGAAATAAAGTTGGAATCGCATCTTTTTCGATTCTATTCCTGTACATACTCTTGAAATAGCAGACGTCGAAATGTATGTCGCATACTCTGGTTGCCCGCCGCAAAACTTCTTGTCCTCCAATTTGTGCAATCCATTTATTACGACTGGAAAATTTTTACATTTACATATTTATAATTTTTGTAAGTGATAATATTTGCAACTATGTATAGAATAAACATGCGTCCTATGAAACAAGATGAATTTATACTTACATTACTTCGTCTTCAGGCAATTGAAAAAGATGGATATCTTTATTGCCTTCCTTATACGTTTTATAATACGCGAGGAATATTCTGTGCACAACACAACGTGAAACCAGAATTGCTAATAACAGAATGGACAGAATTGTTGGTTAGATTTTTGTTTGTAAACACGC
>ML219534.1:0-18590 GCA_004785975.1 Popillia japonica
GTTGGGGGCTCCCCAAATCCACCCATATCTACTGCTGCGTTTAGTCTAGTAGAATCTAAAGCTGTCGTAGAAAGGCTTACATGGTTTGGTAAACGATCTAATATCCAAAATCTTATACTTGGCAGCATTATCTCTAATCATCAAGAGCAGCTTTCTTGCATCCTTTGAGTGGGCAAATATGGTGCCCCAAGCAAATTTCTGATTAGTGCAGGAGGCCCTCCAGAAGACCTATTGTGCCCCCATGTTCTTTCTTTCTCTTCCTCGTAGAATCTGCAGGTAAAATCTTTCGCTTGGCCTATCCTATGCATATACTTATTTAGTCTATAGTGACCGCTCGGCAGACCCATTATTATATTGACAGTTTTCCTGTCTTTACCCAGCACGTCTCTAGTAAACTCAAGCCTTTCTTCCTTGAATAACTCTTTTGACTGACTTTGTCCTGGTAATCTTTGCCACCATTCCCTGGATTTGTTATGTGTCCATTCGTTGGACTTTCTGATTTGTCATTTGGTGGTGTCGAAAGATGGATCAGGTCGAACGAATTGGCTTGAATAACCTTGTCTGTTCAGATCGTCTGCCACCTCATTCCTTTTCACACCCTTGTGGCTGGGAACCAAGGTCAAAGCTAATTTCCTTTGGGAACTTTTCTGGTTTAAGTCATTTGCGTAATCTCAAACCAGTTTGAAGTCAACACATTCTGAACTAATCGCTTTAAGTGTTGCTTGGCTGTCTGAGGCTCCATCTTTCTACTTCTCTAAGGCAATGATGAATTGCTGCTACCTTAGCTTGGAAGACCGTTGTGTCCTGGCTGAAGCTTATGGAAAGCGATTTTCTAGGCTTTCTGCGTCCTAGTCTGGCGTCATCTAGTCATGTATTTAGTCAATCCCCATACCTTAGTCCTAGTATCCTCCTTAGTCTTCCATATCTTCTACAATGGGAGGAGCTTGCTAAGCCTATGCTTGCATCACCATCCCCAATCATGTTGTGCCTTTACGCAAACTATTGTATAATATGTACTAGAATTGGCACTCAAGCGAAGCAAGATTCATGATGCCAATGACTCCATGAGTTGTTTTTAATCTCAAAGTATTTGGCTTAGAAAGCAGCTTAACTGTTTTGAGTTGGTTTAGGGTGTAGCGTATCTGGTACTGAACAGCTTTTGGAGCAGCTTATCTAATTAATTAGCTTCAAACCAACAAGCTATTTAAACGATTTAGATAGCAGCTTATGGTGGTTTTCAGCTGATTTTGAAAACAGCTTATTTGGTGTCGAGAGCCAGATTGGTCTGATCTCATCTGGTTCAAACCAGGAAAGCTGTTTTGGGGACCAACATTATTTATATTTTTCAAACTAGTTAAGTTCTTTTCAAAACGAGCCCAAACCAGCCCTCAAAGTTAGTGAGATGAGACTATTAAACTCTCCAGTTTGAAACAAGGAAACAATGCTTCCACAAGAAATCTAATTTCTTGCAAATTAATCAGGTTGTAGTGTTGGTTGGTGAATTCACTCAGTAGCCTCGAGTAAGCTAGATGAGGATGAGCTCATGGGCTTCATTGACTACCGACAGGTAGAAAATGTCATGTGAGCACAAACATTCCTTTGACCGAGCTACCACTTCAAGTGCAATCATTCATGAAAGGGAAAAAAGACCCTACAGTTACTGATCCAACAGAAATCTCCACTAGATGACCAAAACTCATAGCCAGTATTCAGTAGCCAATTTTGTCACGTTTAGAGTGACTAAAATGGCAGTCAAATTATAGGACCTTCAGCCTTCACTTGTAATTTCCTCCAAAATATGTATTCGGAGTTTGGTGGGTACGAAATTGGTTCTGGTGTATCCCAAATTAGTTGATTCAGATTTGCCTGCTGTCAGAATCTGGTACACGAAGATGATATGCCCCACATCATCGCCAATATCTGGCCAAATCCTGTGCAATTGAGTCTATTGGAGGAGAGGGTGCCAACTGAATAGCTAGCGCAATGGGGATGCGTCAAAACTACAATTTACATGTTAAGAAATCAGAAAAATGTGGATGAATTGAAAGAATCCAGATATGAGTTGCAAATTGAGGTTAGTTCAAGTTCAAAACAAGCCTAACAATGTGTAAGACGTTACTGATTAGAAAATCAGTCCCCAATTTAATATTCCCACCCTCCCCAACACGACTACACAGAATATTATTGTCCTCTACTGTACTAACAAAAGGCACCGAATCAACATCGTATAGGCACAACGAAAATATTTATCTAAGCTCCCAGTCGAAGGCAGATCTCTCTCCCTCAATACACTTATATATTCCCAGCTGAAACTAGACGCAACCTTAACAGATAATCAACCAACTCGTGCGTGTGCACGTTATGTAGCTAGAAAATCAACAGCGAAGTAGAGAAACGTTACAACATTATAATCGTGATTTTCTTATTACGCTCAGTAGTTTGCGTCAATATTACGCCTACGTAATACGGGGGATTTTAATTAAAAACAACGTTGCACGCTCCTCCGTTGCGAAACCGGCGAATTCTTGGTTGTGAAAAGGGGGGCGGGTGGGAAAAGACGGTGTACGTCGTTGTCTACGTCTGAAACGGAAACGTCGAGGTATAAATGAAAATAATTGTTAAATTGTTGTGATTATGTCGTTATCCGGGGAACTCCGAAATTCTATCTCTCCTACCAAGCTGTGCGGTTATAAAGGAAGTGGATGTTGCCGTCGTGAAAGCTGAAGATTAATTAGGAAACTTTAGCCTCGGTTGTTTCTTGAACCGGAGTAGCGTACTGTAGAGTTTATTCGGGGTGTATTCGCTTATGGTTGTATTGAAATCTAGGGAGATGGTCTAATAATAATAATAATAATAATAATGATAATAATAATTTTTTTCTTCATGAAGCATCCTACCGATTCACATTGTTCCGCATGGTGATTCTGTGTCTATCTTCCCTCTTCTTCTAGTATAATCCCTCTTCTTGTGCCGCAAGATACTCAGGTTGAAGCCCAAGAGAGTCGTCCATGTTATTTCGTTCTCCAGTATCATTTCTACTATGTTATCTGGCGTTAGCTGTCTGACTTCGTTCAGTAGCAAGGTTCTTTGTCGTGCCCACTGGTCTTATTAGATAATAATCAATTTCTCCATGTCTCCTATCTATAGAGGGTGTAAGGTGGTGGATGAGTCTGTTAGTCCGGCGACCCCCTGTCGTCTTCTTGCCAAGTCATTTGCCACTCTTCCATGGCTCGTGCTGTCATGGCCTCAAAACGGTGTTGTATAGAGAGGCCACCCTCAATGCCTCTCTGCTTTCCACTTGAATATAAGCCCTCTTTTGATTGAACACTGATTGAAGGGAGTAGCCATCGCTTGCTAACGCTAAGTCCTCTTAGGTTGGCCATCATTCTGGTGAGGTTGGATGTCTTCATTTCTGCTTCTTTGTCTGCAGTACATTCAATTACCCGCTAAAATATCATTTTGCAGTCTATGGTGATGTCAAGATATCTAATTGCTGGTTAAGTTAAGACTTCTAAAGCCCCCCATCTTTACAGATATGGTTTAGATATGGTATTCTTCTTTTAATTTGCACACAGTGTTCAAGGTGTTGGCCAAATCTGCTGGTCTAGCACCTCCTATCGTCTTCTTGCCCCGTCGTATGCCATTCTTCCATTGTTAGCGCTTTTTCTTCGCTAGCCAAAGTAGCCGTCCCTTTCTAACACCAGGATTTCCTATGTTGGCCATCTCTTTGGCGAGGATGGATGTCATCATTAGCGCTTGGTCTCCAGGACATTGGATTTGCGAACAAAACGTCATTTTACAGTCTATGGTGACGCCAAGATAACCTAATCGCTGGTTTCGTTAAGGTTTCTAAAGCCCCCATTTTCACAGGAATGGTTACTTCAATTCTTTTTTTAATTTGCATACAGGGTTCAAGGTGTTGGATGAGTGTGCTGGTCCAGCACCTACCATCGTCTTCTTACCACGTCGTATGTCATTTTTCCATGGTTAGTGCTTTTTCTTTGCTAGCCAAAGTAGCCATCCCTTGATAACAATAAGCCTTCTTATTTTCGCCATCCGTCTGGCGAGGATGGATATCATTATTGGCGCTTGGTCTCCAGGACATTGAATTTGCGAACAAAACGTCATTTTGCAGTCTATGGTGATGCCAAGATACCTAATCGCCTCTTTCGTTAAGACTTCTAAAGCCCTAATCTTCACAGGTATGGTCACTTCAATTCTTTTTTTAATTTACATACAGGGCTCAAGGTGTTGGATGGGTCTACTAGTCCAGCACCTCCTATCGTCCTCTTGCCACGTCGTTTGCCATTCTTCCACTGTTAGCGCTTTTTCTTTGCTAGCCAAAGTAGCCCTCGCTTGGTAACACTAGGCTTTCCTATGTTGGTCACCTGTCTGGCGAGGATGGATGTCATCATTGGCGCTTCTTCTGGAGGACATTGGATTTGCGGCCAAAACGTCAGCTCGCAATCTATGGTGATGCCAAAATACATGATCGTTGGTTTTGTTAAGGCCTCTAAAACCTCCATCTCTATGCAGGTGGAGGCTTTAAATCATTATAATTATTTTTCCAGTGAAGATTACTGGAAAAACCAGCTGTCCATCTTTCTCATGGCCTGGTCTAGTTTGTGCTGGGCTACATCTACATCTCGATCAGTTATTAGAACAGCGATGTCGTCTACGGTCTCCAACCACTGTGACCTCTTTGAGATTTGCATCCTCAGCAGTTTGTCGTAGAAGATGTTACACAGATCTGACCTCGAAATCGACTCCTGGGTAGGAGCAGACGTGACCGTCATGTCCTGATCTGCACTCTTGGTCTCATAGCCGAGGAAGCAACCTCTCATGTAGGAATCCATCATCTTTAGCAGATAAGATTCCAGTCAGAAGTTGGGTATCCATAAAATCCCTCCATTTGGACAGAATTGAAGGCTTGAAGGGCTACGAGAAGTACGATTCTGCTCAAAAAGTGGTTGTAGCTTTCTGCCCTGAGCACGGCCATGTACACTTCCTGTAGTGTATCTATAGTGGATATACCTTCACCATATTGTCGAGGAGATCACCAGGACTAATTTTTGCCGTACTCCAAGCAGACTTTACAGGGTGGAGTAGCCCGTATGGGCTATACTAGAAGACCATCAAATCTTTCTGCGGTAGAGCGCACAAAAAATCAATAAAACCTAAGATCAAATAATTTTGACCACCCCTATATATACATCCACATCCAGGTGCACTTACTCGATTATCTCCGAGCTATTAAAAAAGTTTGAATGACTTACGTGGAACTTTCGCAGCAAACTTTGCGAATAAAAATCAAATCCAATAGTTGTATATATCCAAGAACTTCATACACTTAAACGGAATGAATATACTCGTCATCGTGAAGCAATTTGCGGCGAAGACTTTCTGATTTCGCAAGACCAGAAAAAAGACGAAGGAGAACTTTAAACTTCGCGGAAGATCTGGGAGAATCTGCAGCTGCATTTCATACGAATTTAAATTAGAACATTCGCTCTGACAAATCCGTAATAAGTCTTCGCCAAAGTACCAACTAACTTCACTCCATTTTACTTTTAAAGATCGTACACACATAAATTAACCGCCAGGGAAGATCCATCAGAGAAAAATAAATTTTTTCGTCATTCAATTCCTTCCATAATTTATTCACTACTAGCTAGTACTCCAGGACCCCGTGGCTTGGAAGAATATTTTAGAGGCCACGGGTCGGTCGCTGTTCATTACTCGTCCTTTCTTTCCCCCCCCCACCCCCTCCCCTCCCAGTCGACGTCACCATTCGACCGGTACAACTAAAAGAGGAGCGCGAATAGGAGATGGGGAAAGGGGAGCACGACGACAAAACGGAGACGGAAGTCGACCGGGTGTAGTACGAAATTCTCATGCCTGGCCGGCAGGAGAAGAAGAAGGAACGGCGAAACGGTTGATGGTGGTGTTGGGGAGGTTGGGGGCGAGGGAAGAGGTTCGAAGACAGATTGTCCGAAACCGCTTCGCCTTACCACAGCATGCGATCCCTTCCCTCACTTTTCCTAGCTAGGTTCACAGTTATGCAAATTTATTGAACCGAAGATTGTACTGGTAGGGTGGTTTGTTCTTGTTTGGGGGGTTTTTAAGTGGATTAGGTTCGGTTTTATGAAGTGTGTGTATGAAGATTTTGAGTCCATACGGCTAGAAATCGAAACAGACAATTTATGACGTAATTTGACATAAACTAGAATGTAGCTAGATAATACACATACCTTCACGTCTGATGTTTTGGACTTGGCGACATCCTCGACGAGGATACCTGTCTAGATCAAAGGCGTACACGTACGTTTAAATATGCTCTTGAATTCCTTGTACACATACAAACATAAATTTAGTCGTAATAGTTGCTGTTTGAATACGAGGCACTTTAGTTTGTTGCAACCTTTTCATATGTATATATGTATGTTTGTTGCGAATACAGGAGAGAAGACAGATGTGTAGTTGATTGCTTGTCATGTTATTTTTGCGTTTGCAAGTTGTACCTGTATGTTAGAAAGGCACATCTTTGAAATGTAACTTTGTAGCGATTACATGAGACGTCATATATGCAGGTCTTCTACTGACATTGAATACAATATATGCATACGTATGTACCTACATACAGTGGTGGGCACAAGTATGGGAACACTTAAATATCTGAAAGGGTACTTGCATATTATACATTATTCTGCGTAAAATGAAGTTATCAGAATTATAATACAACTTCCGGGATGAGGTGATCTAGCAGGCCATTCAACAGTACTTCTTCGGCCAATCCACTTCTTGGGGAATATACGGTCTAACACATTTCCTACCTTCCGCGCTGAATGGGGTGGGATTCTGTGTTGTTGGTACCAGGCGGCCTCTTCCATTCTATTTTGATAAATACCAGCTTCAGACATTCAATTTTTCGCGATATTGAGTGTGAGCTTCTTGCACCTCTAATGTAGGTTAGATTACGACCAATAACGACAGTTGTGCCGATGAGCCGTACCGTTCAAACAAAAGGTAGCCTCTATAATGAGGGTTTCCGGGTGTTGACCGTGTCATGGTTAGAAAAAAACTAACTAACTTTCTAACCATGACATGGTCAACACCCGGAAACCCTCATTATAGAGACTCGGACCGTCGAAGCCTTCGCTATCATTTAAAAGGTAGCCTCGTCAGAAAATACAGTATTAGTTGCAGAATTATATCACGGTTACAAATATTCATCATGATTTCACAAAACTGATCTTAAAATCATCTTCAGTCAACTAAGGAACGCGATATTGGTTGTCGATTTGGGTGTATACCATTAAATAACTTACAGCTTGGCAAAGTTCAACTGAAACAGTGAGTCATCACGGCGAGTTGACAGTTGTTGAACTCTACGTAAGGAGGATAGTTTTGCTGTGCCAGTTTAAAGAATATTATATTTGTTTTGTTATGGTTTATATATAAGTTATTTTGGTTCAACCATTCCTCGATTTCCTTCATACAAACGCTGGCCTCCCTTTCAAGGTGGTTATATGAACGAGCGTCAACCAAGAAGGCTGTATCGTCAGCATAGTTCATGGTAGAAAGATTGTCGCTGCTAGCACACTTTAGAAAATAAATATCGTTGAAGTAGATTAGAAATAATAAAGGTCCTAAAATACTTCCTTGAGGTACGCCCTTATTTATTGTTCTTGTTGTGGAATACACTGTTTTACCATCTTTAGTCAAAGAGACTCTTTGTTGTCTATTCGATAAATAACTACGAAACCATTCGAGAGCATCACCTCTAATTCCGTAGTGCTCTAGTTTTTTGAGTAAGGTTTCATGTTCGATGCTATCAAAGGCTTTGGATAGATCTAGAAATATACCACATGGGATATTTTTATTTTCCAGTACAGATGGAATATGATTCGTGAAATCAAATAGCGCTGTTTCAACGCTCTTTCCTTTAAGAAAGCCATGTTGAAATTTGCTAATTAGATTATGCTTTATGAAAAATTTTATTACACGCTCATAAACTACCTTCTCAAATAATTTCGAGAAACCTGTTAGTAGGCTTACTGGTCTATAGTTATTCATATCATCATAGCAACCCTTTTTATAAACAGGCATTATTTTAGCATTCTTTAGATGATCTGGAAAGCACCCTGTCAAGAAAGAATGATTGATTATATGTGACAAAGGCAGAATGAAACTGTCAGGACAACGTTTGAGAAACTTTATGGGTATACAATCAATTCCACATGAATTGGAATTGTTTAATGTCTTAACAAGTGTTATAAGCTCTTCACTTGAGGTGGGAAATAAGTAAAACGAAAATGGATTGTAACTAATATTTGCGACACATGTATTCGATTGGTTCTTAATATTACTATTTGAAAACAAATCATTAAATTCATTTGCCAGGTATTCTAAGTCAGTTTCTGTGGGTAGTTCTATTTCCTTATTTTTGTAAGAATTAATAATATGCCACATATCCTTGTTTATATTGGTAGAGTTCAACAGCTGGTGTTCATAGTGCCCTCGCTTAGATGCATCTATTGCACTATTATAGAGTATTTTGTAATAGTTATATCTCGGTATATATTCAGCATCGTAGTTGGACACAAGTTGTAACGTTGCAACAAGTTCTCTAAGATTACGTACGTTATTAGCCATTGGGAAAAAATGTTTCTTCTCTACAAATACATTTTTAACAGGGAAATGTGCATTAAAGTGCCTTAGAAAGATATTTATAAAAATGTTAAACTTTTCATTTGTACTAGCGGAGCGAACTCGATGACCTCGTTATACTACTTGCCAATAGTAAAGTGCCAGTATTTTATTTATATGTAGTACCTTGGTTGGCGCGGTTGACACGATGTTCCAGACATTTTGACCGGCACTATTACTATACGTGTGTGTGGGGCTCGTGCCACTATATACTATTATTCGCCACGCCCACATCATCGAACGTGCAAATCATAGAGTACTGCAAGATGACGTGCTCTTCAAGACGGCAGGGGTCTTACGGTGATTGCATTTCATTTCTTCGTTGCCTAATTACCAGAATTGACCTCGGCGTGGCCCAGCCCACTTGTGCTACTGCGCTGTTTCAGTTGAACTTTGCCAAACTGTACGTAAATCGTCGTAGGATCGCTGTTTATCACCAAAACCAATCATCATTAAAACTACAATGTGTTCGCTTTCATTTAATTCCACCATTCTGAGCACAAACTACTACAAACACTACACTTTCCCGTTTGACAGCTACAATTGTTGTTTATCAGAGCTCTACTTTTGTTTTCTTAGGCCACTAAGATCTCAATTTGCAAGTACTAACAACGGCTTCTAATCTTTTATTGTACGTAAATTTGTCGATAATCATAATAAATGCACACAACTATACATTTCTGCATTTGTAATTAAATGGCCTATTTCTTTTTAACACAATATACAGGGTGTTCCATTTAAAATTTGAAAGTTGAATGCAACTTCCGGTTTAACCGGGAGTTGTATAATAATTCTGATATCTTCATTTTATGCAGAATAATGGATAATATGCAAACGCCCAATATGGTAGAAATATCTTCAAAACTGCTTGAGATATTTAAGTGTTTCCATACTATTGCCCATCACTGTATGTGTATGTTTGTTCGTACGTATATCTAAGATGTCTTACATCAAACCTTTAACATGTTGACAGATATCAGACATCAACTTATACGACAATGTTATTACATATAATGCAATTTATTAAAATAAGAAAATGAAATGAAAAATTTAGGTAAGTACAACATTATAATTAAATCGTGAACTTTGGAGTTACTACAAACTACGAAAGTTAAATAGCGATAACGAAATCAATGAGACACTTGACCTTGAATTTGGGTAACTAATCCATCGATGTTTGCATGAATTCCATTGATACAAAGACGTAAACATTTTCCAAATTATTGTCAATCTGTTCGAAAATTGCTCCGACAGTGACTTGAGTTCTTCAGCATATTGGGCATAAGCAGTATTTTCATACGCAGAGAGGGTGGTGAAATGGTAACTGTTACCAGACAGCATCTGTGCCTCTCACAAGAGGATAATAACACAATTATGCAATTATACAGTGTGTCCCCGGATCGACGCATGAATAGGTAAAAAAGTCTGAAAATTTTTGAGTTGAAATTTCATCTTCTGGGGTTCAGCCCTGCTTGCATAGAAACTAATTTGTGCCATACTTTTAGTTTTGAAAAATCAAGCATGCCTTGAAAATGTACAAAAAGTGCTTTTTCTGTAGGAGATACGACAAAATGTTATTAAGAAAAATTGTTCAGATTGACAAATTACGCAATTGTGCAAAATTTCAACAAGATCGGTTTACTTCATCGTTTATTAGATATGAATATAAAAAATGACAAAACTCGAACAATTCACTTCGTTGAAACAAAAATATCAAAATTCACATAATCTGAAATATCTATTCATTCAATAAGTCCACCGCCTTTATTCGCACATTCCTCAATTTAGGTCCGAAATGCATTGAACGCTGCTCTTATCTCCTCAAGGGAAATTGAATTTACTGCATCTCTAATGCGATTCTTTAATACCTCTACATCATTTGGAATCCTATTCGAATATACTATTTGTTTTATCCGACCCCAAAAGAAAAAATCCATTATTGTTAGATCAGGAGATCTGGGCGGCCATAAAATGTGACCAGCATTGGCTATCCATTTTTCTTGAAAATGCTGATTCAGCCATTCACAAACTCCCAAAGTCGAGTGGGCAGGACAACCGTCGTGTTGAAAATATGAAAAACATCTTGCTTCGTATGGCAGTTCGTCCACAAACCAATTCAAAATATTTAAATATGTATGCTGATTAAGTCTTCCCTCAATAAAATATGGTCCAATTACACCACAAAGATAGGAAACTGCACACCAGACGTTAACCTTTTTAAAATATTGGCGCTTAGAATTTATTACATAATCGGGATTCTGTTCAGACCAATATCGACAATTCTGTGAGGAAGGCACACCATTAGTAGTAAAAGTCGATTCATCTGAGAAAATAATATTTCTTTGGAAATCCCGATCCTCCAGAATTTTCTCACCCAAAGTGAGACAAAATTCCAACCTTCGGGCTTCATCCCCCTCTTCTAACGTGTGAAGAAATCTGACTTTATATGGTGTAACCTTTCTTGCTTTATAAACGCGTTGCAAATGTGATCTGCTAATGAGAGTCTGTTCTGATCGCTTTCTTAGTGACAGTCTGGGTTGTTCACGTAATGAATCCATTGCTAACACAGTACTAATGTCATCTTCATCAAAGTTTTTCTTTTTTTTTTGGTATATTATGTACACTGCCGGTAGTCAGAAATTTTTTAACCAGTCTGGATGCTGTAGATTGGACCAATACTGTGTTTGGAAACTTCACATTAAATAGTCTAATAACCGCTGGAATAGATAATTCTCCTATACCATAACACTGAATTAAGTAGATCCGTTCTGGTAGAGCAAGCATAACTTTTGTGATATTTCGCAGTGATATTTACGAATTTTGAGATCAATTTTAGACCACAGAAAACACTACGTCAATTTAGAATTAACTATTTTTGACAAGTGTCAAAACGTTATTTTATTTTTATCTTCTTACATTCATAGCACACTATGCGTTTTGGAAAATAAGGCAACACATACATTTCCAAGACATACTTGATCTTGTTGAAATTTTGCACATTTGCATAATTTATCAATCTGAACAATTTTTCTTAATAACATTTTGTCGTATCTCCTACAGAAAAAGCACTTTATTAGTGGGAAAAATTACTTTTGTGTAAATTACCAAGGCATGCTTGATCTTGTTGAAATTTTGCACACTTGCGTAATTTGTCAATCTGAACAACTTTTCTTAATAATATTTTGTCATATCTCCTACAGGAAAAGCACTTTTCGTACATTTTCAAGGCATGCTTGATTATTCAAAACAAAAAGTATGGCACAAATTAGTTTCTGTCCAAGCAGGGCTGAACCCCAGAAGATGAAATTTCAACTCAAAAATTTTCAGACTTTTTTACCTATTCATGCGTCGATCCGGGGACACACTGTATACATATACAAGTAAAAGTATAGATAGAGAGACAACAGAAGTGCAACGATTTGTAGACATACATAAAGTAAAACAAGCACATGAAATTACAAAAGAAAATGATGTGCACCAAAAAAAATCCAGTTGATCACTGAAGATATCCAGGATACGGAAGAACTTCATGTGGATATTGAACATTCTTTGCAATAATTGGATATTGAAAATGGTAATAATTTTGAAAGGGGTACAAGGAAAAGAGTTCGCAATGAGAAAGTTTGGCGAAGAAATTCTATTAAAAGTAAAAGGAACAAAGGAGACACTTACATAAACTGGAAAAATAAACTAGTAGAGAAGAAAGCTATGAAAAATGGTTGTAAAGACTGCAGACTTCGTTGTCACAGCAAATTTACTAATGATGAACGATTAGCTTTGTTTACTAGTTATTGGGACCTAGGAGATATACATACATAAATAGACAAAGAGATTTTATATAGACATATAAATATTAAAACCCCAAAACGTAGTTGAGTACGCATAAGTCACGAGAATTTGGAAAATGAGATTCCTGAGAGCAGCAAAAAGGTGAGAAAACATGCTGTCTTTTACTTACTACCCAGTAGTAAAGGAATCATGGAAAAAGTTTGCCAAAAGTTTTTGGCAAACTTTTCTTGATGCATTTTCAATATCAAATAAAGTTGTCAAAACAACTATAAAGAAAATAGATTTAACAAAAAGCTCTATTAAGCCTGATCTGACAGGGAAAAAATCTTGTGCAACTAAATTGGCAAACATATTGAGGAGTCCGTGATTGCTCATATTAAATCGTTTCACAGGGTTGAAAGTCACTACTGTCGCAAAGACTCTAAAAAGGAATATCTACCTGCTAATTTAAATATTACAAAAATTTATTTATTGTATTTGGATTTTTGTAAAGAAAAACATATTAAGGTACCAGCAAAAGACTCAATGTACAGGTACATATTTTGTACAAAATTCAACTTATCCTTCTTTAAATCAAAGAAACAAACAAGTTGAATGTCAAGGACAACAAGAAGGATATAACAAAGTTTCGAATCCGCCAAAACGGAGTTTGAGAAAGAAACAAGTTGAAACTGTTCTATCCGATTACAATGAACCAGAAGGTCCTGTTGAGGCCTTTTTCGCAGATTATCAAACCAACCGATGTATTTAGAAAAGTTCTTGGTGACATTGTGGAACAGATTACCTTTCAGAGCAATATTTATTCTGTTCAAAAAAAAAACAAACCTTTGAACCTAACAGAAAAACAACTATTGACATTCATCGGAATTCATTTTCTCATGAGTTATCATCAACTTTCGAATTTTCCTATTTGTTCTGTCAGTGAGTGCAGCATAGGATGCTTAGTTGAGTAATGCCTTCCTCATTTGGAGTGAGTATGAGTAAGTAGTGTAATCCGTAAAGTTCTGAGGTGTCTTCATTCGGGTGTTTGGTTCATGAATTTGTGTTTCTAGTAAGTGAATCCTAGCTGTACCATTCTGTATGGGGAATCAATTAATGGCCCCATATCCAAACACATTTATACACACAAAAATACAACTATCCATGATGGTACAAAATGGTGGAAAATTTTGGGCAAACCTCCTACAATAAGCAAAGTTAGCGTCTAAATACTTCAATTTAAGATTCATCTCTACCTAATCACACATTTCTGCATATTCCAGCTTTTGGTTTTTCTCACATTTTCCACTCTTTTTAAAATTGTTGTCAGTTCCTATATTTTCAACATTTTTCTGCTTTCTGACACTTTTCACTTTTGGACACATTTTACAGTTAGTATCATTCACCCAATTCCATGTTGTCGAAATTTATAACTCTCGCGTCTTTCTCTATTTCTACGCCTTCCATATGATTCTATGTTTTTGTGGTCTTTTCTATTTTTCATATCGATAAAATTTCCATGTACAATTCCCAGAATCTTCATACATCCGTCCAATTCTTCGATGATTCTGGATTCTTCTGTCATCTTTACAATGTTCCTAGCTTCCGCATTTGCCTGCCTAGAATTTTCAACCGCCTTCTTCTATAGGTCTTCAATTTTTCATGACTTTTTCCATTTTTCCAATAATTCCACTACCAATTATGTAAAGGATTATCCCCACAGCAGGCGCAATTATAGTTTTTGAACATTTTGAACACACTATACATTATTCGCCGTCAGGGTCGTATATAAACCCCATCTCGCGTTACGGTAAAACTTCTCATACACACACACACTCACACCTACCTAAAAACCTAACTAAACTACTTTACGTATGTAGGGCGGTTTGAATTTTCAAGCAGATAGAAGGAAGAACGAGGAAACCTGCACGTTTAATATTACACTTACTGGTTTCCGTAAACACGACTTTATCATCGTTAAGAAGTTTACCAACCCCCAGCGTTCGCGACTGGTGCGGGTGCGGTTAGCGTCGAAGGAATCAGACGTAGTACGCGCAAAAGTGGTTAGTTCGTGAAAGGCGGCATCATCGTCGTACTACGTACGACTATATGGTGCAGCACGTAGTGCGGTTTTGCAATATCCCAAGGCCGGGAGTGGAGTGTATGGGGTCTCCGACGGAGTATCGATCTCCTTTATACTGTTGTTAGCTTGTGCCGGAACGCCTTGAGCTTCTTCTCCGACATAAATTTATAATGAATCGTGTGTATTGTTCGTTCTGCACGTCGTATACAAACAAGTTTCCTCCGAGCCGGTTAATATTCGAGTCGCTCCTTTTGGAACGGTAGTCCAAGATGGGAAAATCGATGCGGTTCATTCTAATTTGATAAATTAGTTTAGAAAAATATTAATTAAAAAAAAATGCGACAGCGCATTGCATTCGGACAATAACAATAACAGTAGCAGTTGACGTTATCTCCAAGAGCAGTTGACATTAATTTCGTTGCTTGTATTGGACTAGATCCAAACCGAGAATTACAGCTTCTTGGCATTGGCTTGGATGTTCTGTCCTCGGCGTAGTACATTTGGGAAATTAAATATATCCAGTTTAAATCGACCTAAATCTAACACAAATACCATTTCCGCCCGTAAAAAGCTACAATGAGGGAAAACCCCCGCTCGGGCGCCAACTCCATTACATAAATATTTGCAAAAATAAACCAAATATCTGTCAGAGCTTAGGTCTGCTTAGGCCATACACGTACAATTCAGGGAAAATATTTAAATTAGAACCCACTTAGGCGATTGATTGGATTAGAATCCCTCGGTACTCGGGTGCCAATTATTAAAGAATACTTTTTTCATACTTTCAACAGATTTCTACGATTTCACAGTTCTTCCTGTTTTCCACATTTTCCAGTTTCTACAATTCTGACACTTTTCAAAATTCATTTTCTACACCCTTAGCTATTAACATTCCTTATTTTTTAACATTTTCCACTTTTCAAGCAGTTCTTTTGACCTTTTACAGTTTTTGTGCATGAAATAATCTTCTACACTTTCCAGCGTTTTCCGTCCCTTCGTTCTCCCCACCCCCTCCCTCGGGATTCCAATATATTTTCTATTTTTTTTCCATATTTTGAAAATTTTCGTCAATTTCCATATTGTCCGAATCCTCCATACTTTGAGGTCTTCTATGCATTTTCACGTTTTCTATATATTTCTACGATTCCACAGTTTTTCCTGTTTTCCACATGAGTGAATTTGCAGATTTTCCAGTTTCCACAAGATTTTTGCCCCCTTTTTTCCTCCCCTCATTCTCCTTACCCAGCATTCCAACATACTTTCTATTTTTTATATTTCCATGTTTTCGACGTTTCTGCATTTTCCGCATTTTTCCATTGCATTTAAGTTTTGGATGTTTATAAAATATTTTCCTGATATTTCACATTTTTTACTTTTTGACACATTTGACAGTTTTCAAAACTTTCGTCAAGTCTTCTATATTGTTTTTCCATATTTTTCAATTTTTTTCACATTGATACCCATCATTTTGACAGTTTGCTTATGTCATATCAATGTGTGTAATTAATAGCCGTTTACTTAGAATTTCCTCTTACCTCCTCCCTCGGAATTCCAATATATTTTCTATTTTTTTGTACTTCCACATTGTCCATGCTTTTGGATTTTCTACATTTTTCAACTGCATTTAAATTTAGAATATTTTTAAAATTTTCGCGAATATATTTTCCATATTTTCCTGATTTTTTACACATTTTTTACTTTTTGACACGTTTCACAATTTTTGCAAATTTTCGTCAATTTCCATGTTATCCGAATCCTCCATACTTTCAGGTCTTCTATGCATTTTGACGTTTTCCATATATTTCTACGATTTCACAGTTTTTCCTGTTTTCCACATTGAGTGAATTTGCATATTTTCCAGTTTCCACACTTTTTTGCCCCCCATCTTCCCTCCCCCCATTCTCCATACCCGGCATTACTTTCTATTTTTTATATTTCCATGTTTTTGACTTTTCTGCATTTTCCGCATTTTTCCACTTAAAATTTTCGCGAATATATTTTCATGATATTTCACATTTTTTACTTTTTTGACACATTTGACAGTTTTCAAAACTTTTGTCAAGTCTTCTATATTGTTTTTCTACGTTTTTCATATTTTTTCACATTGATTTCCATCATTTTGACAGTTTCCTTGTGTCATGTCAATGTGTGTAATAATTAGCCATTTACTTAGCATTTCTTGGGTTGTCATCAAAAAAGAAATCACAACAGCATTCCGTTCATCTCCCTGAACCTTCTAACTAAGCAGATATTTCTTCGAATGTAACTAGCTTCCATGAATGAATTCCTGTTGGATACTTATGTATGTACATAACCTAATTCTTATATTTTGTTTGTTCTAACCAAACAAAATATAATAATAATAATTCTAAACAATTTAAGCGTGAATAATTCGAATTTATTTTTGACAGCTGTCAGAATTAGAAGTTTACAGAATAAGACTTCGAATTTAAGCATTGTAATTGCACCAACCAAGCAATGGAGACCGACTCTACATTAAGTAGGTTTCATCATTTTCGTCTTCTTAAACGTTCCATATTTTCCACATTTCCTACATTTGCTACATTTTAGTTTCCATATTTTGTCATTTCTTTCATTGTCATTTCAATTCATATGAGTACTCCACGACGTCTGGTGTCCCACAGGGCTCTAATCTGGGTCCATTACTATTTATAATTACATGGATGACCTATTGACTTCGTTATCCTGTGATGCTTTAGCGTATGCAGACGACCTGAAAATATACGCTAGAATCTCCAATATAACTGACTCAGAACATCTTCAACGCAATTTGAACCTAATTGTAAATTGGTGTGAACGAAATACGCTGCAACTCAGTATTTCCAAATGTTGCAAGGTCAGCTACACAAGAAAAACGGTTCCGGTGGATACAATTTACAGCATACAAGACTTGCCTTTGACATCTACTGCACCTGTGCTTGACTTGGGAGTGTTATTTGACTCAAGTTTCACTTTCGTCCCTCATATAAATGGCCTCTGTAAATCGGCATCGAGAGCTCTTGGTTTTGTAATTAGAACTTGCAAGGAATTTGCGGATATATCCTTGATGAAGATACTATACGTTTGTTATGAGCAAACTTGACTACGCTAGCATCATATGGCATCCTATCTACGTATGCCATTCCTATAATTTGGAAAGGATCCATCGAAGGTTTCCGAAGTTTGTGTCTTATAAAATGACAGGTGTTTATCCTGATCGTGGGGCAGATTTGGAAAATATTATGGTTAAGTTACGCATGAGTACATTGGAAAATAGGCGAGAACATTTATCTGCATCTTTTTTGGTAAAGATAGTTCGAAATAAAATTGACTGTCCATATCTTCTTCAAAAAATTATGTTCCAAGTACCGCGAGCAACTGCTAGATCGACGGTCACCTTTGCAATTCCGGCTGCTCGCACGAATGTGCTCACTAGGTCTCCGGTAGCTATTATGTGCCGCAATGCTAATAAATTATCTGTAGACATTTCATAGCTTGTTTATTCTTTTTGTCATGTGTATAGTCATTGTATGTGTATAGTCATTTGTTTCTTCTGTGTTATTTGTCTCGATTCTAGCGAACTTATCAATGAGTAAACTAGAGACGAACAGCTCTTTTCAGAGCTACCCTGAAGACGGCGATAGAGAGTTCACCGAAACGTCGGATCATTATCATCCAATAGACGATGGAAACAGCCCAAACAATCGTTCAATTATACACCCATCGTCAACAACTTCACGATACGAATATAGTCATTGTAATAGTTAATAGTATTACTGTGTTATACATTCATTTTCTTGCCCTTTGTATCTTTTTTTATATTAGCATATCCTAGCTTTTCATTTTTTTTTTCTCTTGATTATATTTCTGTTTTCCTTATTACATATACGTATATATATTATGGTAAGTTGTATGAAATATGCTTGATTTATTCTTAACGTTTGTCCTGTAAATGGGTATTCTGTTGGGCAAAATAAAGATTATTATTATTATTATTATTATTATTATTATTATTATTATTATTATTATT
>ML219534.1:18600-31012 GCA_004785975.1 Popillia japonica
TTATTATTATTATTATTATTATTATTATTATTATTATTATTATTATTTCTGCTTTAAAGTTTCCCAAATTTTAGAAATATTTGTCAATGCCTATATTTTCAATCTTTTTCCAAAGTGTCTACAATATTCATGTATTCAAAACTCTCGAGATGAATTATATTTTCGACGTTTTACACCCCCTCCAGTTTCCACATTTTCGTCACCTTCCAAAAAATCTGAAGTTCTCTGCATTTTCCAAATTTTCACTATCTTCTTCAGACTCGATTTTTTATATTCCACACTTTTGACATTTCAGGTATTTTCCAAATTTTCGATAAGTATCTTTGTATGGATCTTTGATGCGCATACATTCAAATTTCGAAAATTTTCCAGAAATTTTCGACAATATCTCCTGGACACTTCCGACATTTATTACCTGCGATATCCAACATGAAAAATTAAAGCTATATTTACTGAAAACAAACTCAATCCAATATCTTCGTCTCATTTCAGTCCTGCTCAAAGTTTATCGCGTCCGCTTCGCAACCTTCCCTCCCCCTCTCGGACCGCCTCCTCCACTTCTGTAATATCGAACACCTAATGACTTCTGAAGTAAGTAACTTTATCAAAGTCGACTGTATAGTAGCAGAAATAAGTCCTATATAATATAAGGCAAGCATTGGCTCTTGTTGAACGTTCAAGTATCAGCACCAGCAGCAGCAACGGCGGAAGCACTCGAGTAGTAACAAGACTATGTTGTAGGGTTTAGGCGGGGGTGCGAATGGGGGTACGTAGCTTGGCGAGTAGAAATTTATTAAACAAGGCCGAGTCGTATATTAAAGCTGCCATCTTGGATTAAATTAAATTATAATCAAATTTCTGAAACTAATTTTCGTTGTGAACTTCACGTTTGTAATTTTGCGTGATTTATTTTCGTAGAACTCTCTTGTTTGTTCTGTCTTTTCTTAGTTGGTGTGTTGTGTTTCGTCGCAGACATTGTATGTCGTCGCCGTTATTTTGTTCTGACTTATTGCGAGAGAGTTCCCTTTTGAAATTGTGAAATCGTAAAATTGTCAGCAATTACTTCAGATAATTTGTACGAATAGAGCAGTTTTATGGATGTATTGGAACATTTTAGATTGAGTTAGTAACGTTATACGCATATGATCTTAGTACTGACTATATAATCGAATAATATCTTTGGCCAGCATCAGCACCTTATAGAATGCTGTGGAAGACTTTGCCACAATTTTTTTGGAAAATATCGAAAATTTCAAACAAGAAAATGTCAAAAAATGTGAGAAATGCCAAAAATCCGCCCAATATGGATGAGTCACCGACTAAGTCATCCATATTGGAGGAGGTACCAAATTGTTGGAAACATGGATATTCTACCAAATTCTCATAATTCTTTTTAACCAGTTAAGGCGTCAAACCGTCAGAAATTTTAACTCGTTTGAAGGCCTAGTTTGGAGACAGCACACTATCTCAGAATCGTGTGTATATGACGCCCAAGGACAAACCTTACATATCAGTGACGTTATCACCAGTGACGTTGGAGAGCTTATTGAACGTGATCGCTAGGTAGCATTGGAAGAGATTTGATCAGAAGTGGGTTGGACGTGTTCAATCCATTAACACTGATCAATTTGGTTCCAGAAAAATTAGTACTCGATCGGTTCCGAGGTTGTTGACTGGAGACCAAAAACAGATCAGCTCGGATATCGTTGAAAGGCTTCTCAGTGAGTGCCATACTATACCACCGAGTCGAAAATGGTGTAGAATGGGGTGCCCAAGAAAGAATGAAAGTTGCCCACTGCAGGCCAAAACTTGTTTCTCATCTGGAAAATGTTTTTGCAACAATTTTTCTTGACACTAGCAGGATTTCACTAATTAATTTTCTACATGCCGGTCTCGCATCGTGACCTTGACAAAGAATGCACTCTTTCTGAACATATTATACATACATACATGCATGTAAAGCTCCGTCCAACCTTCGCTGCTGCATTCCGATTTAAGCGTTAGTCTCTCATCCTCGTCTGAGAGGCGATTCGAATTTCGGATGGGAGAGTGTCGGGCGTTTCGCCACTTCCGACTCCGATTGAAACCAACAAAGCAAGCCGTAACGATATACAACAAACAACAGCTGGTGGACGTAGCCGCTCCGGTGCTAGCTCAACCAGAAATCATTTCGGATATGTCGAGACATGACAGGGTAATGATACCTCGAAGAAATACAAGCGAGAATAATTTTTTTCCCGGGCGTGTTTATCTATATGTACAGTCCGGGATAAAATTATTGCGTTTAATAAAATTGTGCTTCACTTTTAACTGCATCACTATACAGAAAAGAACACAAAAAAAGGAGACGGCCAAAAGAAAACGCCGGCATGTGAAAGAGTAAGCGAGAACAAATAAGAAGAGGCGAAACTGGGGGGAAAAAAACTAGAGCGCCCGGAACATCGGCATCAAATTGCTCCGAAATCGTTTTCTTTGTCCAACGGGCATAAACTTAAACGCAAGTTTTGTTTGACAGTGACCAGACGCACCACAATCATAAACGTTTTCGTTTTCTTTCGGACTTGGATTTGTTCGGGTTTTTTTTTTAGTTTTGTTCGCTCCATTTCGTTCCTTCATACGCTTCTCATCTTTGTCCTCTTCATCACCTTATCCGGTCACCCTTTATCCAGTGGCGGCTCATAGGTAATATTTGCGGGAGCTAAAAAATACTATGTAATATTTTTTTTTAATTTCAAGGGAGAGGGGGGTCAACTTGTAACGGTAGTGTGTAGTAGTTCGTATTTGCACCTAGTGCTTCCCCTAACTCACCCTAATTCGTATTGTTTAAGAACCACCAAACACTGTTACTTTGTTTAATTTCCTACTAAATTTTCTTAGCGCCAGATGTCGACTTTACAGGAATTCTAGAAGTGTTTCTAGAGCATCAAACCTAATCGACGTTCAATAGAAACTGCAAACTTATTCCCAAGATCATCAGATTTAATTGACGTTAAACCAGGAATTCTGGAAGTGTTTCTAGAGCATCAAACCTAATCAACGTTTAATAGAAACTGTTGAGTTATTCCCAGGATCATCAGATTTAATCGACGTTAAACCAGGAATTCTGGAAGTGTTTCTAGAGCATCAAACCTAATCGACAGTGCTTCCCCTAACTCACCCTAATTCGTATTGTTTAAGAACCACCAAACWSYGTKACTTTGTTTAATTTCCTACWARATYWTCTTAGMKYYAGATGTCGACWTTAAACCAGGAATTCTRGAAGTGTTTCTAGAGCATCAAACCTAATCGACGTTCAATAGAAACTGCAAACTTATTCCCMAGATCATCAGATTTAATCGACGTTAAACCAGGAATTCTGGAAGTGTTTCTAGAGCATCAAACCTAATCAACGTTCAATAGAAACTGTTGAGTTATTCCCAGGAGCATCAAATCTAATCGACGTTCCACCAGAAACCACTGCTCTCTCTGTGAAATGCATGCTCTTTTATAGGCGGATTTCCACTCTTCATTGTGAGTCATGGTGCGGAAACGAACATCCTCTTTCCTAGACAAAATCATAAATATACAGGTATGGAAAAACATTGAAAATATACAGGTATGCAATTAATTCTATCTTGCAGAGAAGGTGTTAACGTAAATTTTACTCTGAGGTCTTCGTTTTATGCAAGGTTGGGCCATTAGGTCCTTGAAAGTTTTTCTCTGCGAGGATTGAGTGGTTTTAGCCGCTCGGGATGGGGGTTCGTGGCTCATCATATGATGGAAATCAAGCGTCCTACAGAGTCCGCCTCGTTCCGACTCGTGGCGGAGGTCTGTTCGGGTTCAGCTCAGCTAGGTGTTGAATGAGTGGGTTCTCCGACCGAGATGTCCTTTCAAGTTCCTCTGGTCAGTGCCATGGCGTAATCGCAAAAAATGGGAACCTGCAAATCGCTGTGTATCTGGGCATTGGTAACGAACCAAGGGGCTCCGGTGATCGTTCGGAGCACCCTGTTCTGGCACTGGACCAGGATAGGGCACCGTAGCTCAGTGTCGATCGGAGAAACGTCACGTAGATCATCAGTTTTATTCTGAGGCTCAAAGAGCGGATGCAGGACAGACCTTGCGCGAAGGAATTTAGATACAGTCTCCAAGAAGTGTTGTCTAAAAATCAGTTTGGTATCGAGGACGAGCCCCAGATACCTGACAGGGGCACGCCAGGGAAGGCGCTGATACTCAATAGATATCCTTGTTGGAGGAGCGTTGCGTTTTTTCTGGAAAACCGTATTGCTTCACACTTGAGGGGATTGACTTGGAGACGCCATTGGTAGGACCAGTCGAGTATCAGGTCGACAGAGTTTTGGAGTCGGCGGCAGACTACCGCGTCGTTACTCCAAGTCGTATAGAGGGCCTTGTCATCGGCGTATATCGCCAGCTTGGTGTGAGGCAGACGGGGAATCTCCGAGGTGTAGAGGATGAACAGCTCAGGCCCCAAAAGAGAACCCTGCGGAACGCCAGGAAATCGATTGCTTCTCCTGAATGCAACCAATGGCGACATTGTTGTTGTTGGCGATTGTTCTCTTCAAAATATCGGCCGTGGAGTATCTAGTTTGTAAATGTCTTTACTTGCCCAATAATCTGGGAAGCTGTGCAGCCTTACTAAACCCTACTACAGTGTCAGGCCTAGATATTTCTTAATTTCTACTGCAGCAATAGCTACCCACTTGATCACTCAGTGGTTTTGATGGTGTACAAACTTGTTGGTTTCAGTAAAAAGTAGGTATATTACTTCGTCATACATAATAGAGATGTGTCTACTGGTAAATCGACCTGGAGCCTTTGGTGGCCAATCAAGAGAAATACTTTATGCCCACCAACGTATTCAGTTCAACCAGAATTCATTGGCAATATTTCTTCATCTGACTCACCCTGATTCGCTTCTTTTTTTTCTGCAACTTCGTCCAAAGCCATTGTTTGAATGACATTATCAATATCAGCATTGTCAAGGTCATGCTCGTGAGATGATTCTTCTGAAGCTTGTTGAACAAATTCAAAATTCAAAAACCAATACAACATTTTTTCTAGGTGGTTTTCATGATAAAATTACATACACAAACGTGTTTGGTCCCTTGAGGTGCATATTTTCGTGTATATGGCTTAGTATGCAACGTGTTACTCAACTCAATAACATACAGTACACAGTAGTGATCTTGGTACTCCATACTGCTCCATGTTACTCTGTATATCCTTTTATTGCACTCAAATGCAAAACTGTAATAACAGATATGCCACACAGTTTTAGACATAACTCAATAAGTGCTACTCTATGTTACTCTATTACAATTCGATATTTTAACTTGACGATACTTGATAGTAACCGATACTACCCGATACAAACCCCAATCGACCCTACAGTGCTCGTTAGTACACGATACCACGTCAGATAGTTATTTTTAATAACATGAAAACATTTTCTTGTAGTGCTCGATAGTATTCGTTAGTATTGCGGCCGAGTAGTGCTGGAAAATACTCTACACTACACTTTACCACTACCGATTACAACTTACATAAAAAAAACATCTAGATCTTCTTTTCTTGGGCGTTAACTCTACCCCGCCCCCCGTACTAGCCACCCTTGACTGGATCCCTCTCGCCCGACTCGTTTCGAAGTTATTTTTTTAATCGCTACCGAAATTGCTTCCAAACGGCGCGTTTGAGCTCATTGTGCTCCGGTCGCAGACCATCGTAATATGAAATATTGTGTCATTCTTCGTCCGCCATTGACTTTTTGTGGGTCTGCTATGGCGCGGCACCAGTTATGCGACAGTCTTCGACGGTCTGGAAATCTAAAAATACGTTCGTGCGAAGTACGATTGTGTTATGAGGTTTTCCTTTTTTTTTCTTCCCTCTGTTTCTTTCTTCTTTCGTTGTTGTCGCCTTTCCTTTATTTCTTTCTGCTTGTTATATGGTAGGTATTTCTTTTCGTTATTTTGCGCGATTCGAGGGAATTTTTTTGCCGGGCTCTCGCCTCCCGTCTCCCGTGATTTCGACACGTTATTGTTCCACCAAGTGACGGTTTCTAACTTTCGACGGTTAACGTCTAGCATTTAGATGGAGTAATGGTTGTTGAGTTTCGTGCTTTTTTTCTGTCTCTCTCTCCCGCTGTTTCGCGGAAGAAAAATGTTTATCTGTACAAGGTGTGGTCATTTTTATTCTTTTTTTGTTATATCTCATTACTATTTCCCTTCTTTGGAGATTATCTAACGCTTAACGCGAGAACAGAAGACGCCAAGGCTGTCTAAACATGTAACAGGTGTGAACCTATTCGTGGCTAGTGACGATCGAATTGTGATAAATTATAGTGTCAGAGGAATTCTTTTTAGAAAAAGCACTTTTGTGCCCATACTTTGATAATTACATCTGTCAAAATAGCAGAAAAAACTGTTTTTACAATCTGACAGCTGTCAAAACTGTTTAGCTACATAGTTATGAGCGTTGAAATTACAAAAGCGGAACTGGTTTTAGAATTTTACAATATGTCATGTATGGCAGTGGAACACTTGACATAATTACTTTGACGGTTGAACTGTCAAATTTAGAAAACTAACTAAAACGTACAATAATTTGACAGCTGTCAGAGTATTGCTGTTTATCATGATATGTACATAACTGAACACAACATACATGAACTGCAATTGTTGGTCGTTGTTGGTATTATTTTTAGATTATGGTAGGGGGGTTGGTACGATTTTTGAAGCTAGTGTAATGGAAGTGTCTACCATTTTTGAAACTAATCTAGTAGGAACTGGTAGGTATCATTTACAAACGCAATTTATCTAGTAAGTGCTTGTAGCATTTGGTATTTCTGTTGCATCATAATTAGATCTGATCTTAGCTGCCAGAAATGTCAGAAAGGTTATGCTAGTTACATTGAATAAACCCTAAAAGATAAGGTTATACAAATTTGACAGCTGTCAAACAATTAGGTTAAATGTGCGCATTGCAACAATAAGGAATAGTAAATGAAATGTTAAAATTACCATTTAACAACCCTCTAAGACATTTTGGCAACTACAACATCCGATGAAAGACCTGCTAAAACCGTAAAACACTGACAATATATATTTATTTCTTTAATAACATTTAGCAGCATTTCAATTATTCCACATATTGAAATTGTAATAAAATATAGCACCGCTTTAACTATATGTAATTTGACAGCTGTCAAATTGAATTGTCAAAAAGGAAAAAAATGAAAATTGTTAGAAATGATTTGAAAATTGTAAACATCAGATTGAATTCTTGCAAAAACTACCAAAAACCAACAATAACCATTTTTAGAATTTGACAGCTGTCAGCAGCATTTCAACTATATAGCTCATTAAAATAGTAATAAAATACAATGACCTTTGCTAGTTGATTTGTAAAACTTTGGCAAAATAAGTATTTTGACAGTTTGGTAATTGCCAAAAATATTTTTGCCAACGACTACAATTTTGTCGCATTAGTTACCTAGTTAGGGGGCAATCAGGGGATGGGACAGCTTCCGGATTATAGCTCCGATGCTGATTGTTTCTGTAAACGATTTAGTGCCTCCAGGCTGTCAGAATTATTGTGAAAAAAAATGAAAAAATTTCTGTTTTAACTATTTGACAGCTGTCAAAATCTTGATAATTGTTGTATGTTCGGAAACAATAAAAAAATCCGATTAAATTCTTGCAAAAATTGCCAAAAAATCAACAATAATTATTTTTATAATTTGACAGCTGTCAGCAGCATTTGAACTATACAGCTCATTAAAATAGTAATCTTATTTTCCTGATATTTTTCCCACTTTAAAATAATAATAAAATACAGTGAGTTTTGCAATTCAACTAAATTGTAAAGTTGGCAAAATAAGTATTTTGACAATTCGGTAATTGTCAAAAATACTTTCTCCAACGACTACAATTTTGTCATGTTAGTTACCTAGGTAGGGAGCGATGAGGTATCATTTTAAACACTTTGTAAATCAAAATAGTAATTAAAGACTGTGCTTTTATAATTTGACAGCTGTCAGAATTATTTTGAAAATTGGATTGTCGAAATCGAAAAATATGACTATTTTCACAATCTGAAAACTGCTAGTAGAAATGCTTTAAAAATTGTAAACATCCCATTAAATTCTTGCAAAACTGCCAAAAAATCAACAGTAATCATTTTTAAAATTTGACAGCTGTCAGCAGCATGTGACAGTGACTTTTGTTAGTTGAATTGTAAAAATTGGCAAAATAAAGTATTTTAACAATTTGGTAATCGTCAAAAATATTTTTTCCAATTACTACAATTTTGTCGCATTAGTTAGTTAGGGGCCCAGAAGGGGGTGGGACGGCTTCCGGATTATAGCTCCGATGATGAATGTTTCTGTAAACGATTTAGTGCCTCCAGACTGTCCCAGTGTCTCCAGAATTATTACGAAAAGAAAATGAAAAAGCTGCTATTTTAATAAGTTGACAGCTGTCAAAATCTTGATAATTGTTATATGTTCGGAAACAATAAAAAAACGGATACTATAATTTGAGAAAATTCTGAAATATTACTTTTATCGTTGAGAAATAAAAATCGGATTAAATGGTTTCGTTCACAACTTGACAGCTGTCAGAAACATTTGGCAATTACAACATTCGAATGAAACTACTGTTAGAACCACATTTTACATATTTTGTAAATCAAAATAGTAATGGAAGATTGTGTTTTTATAATTTGACAGCTGTCAGAATCATTTTGAAAATTGAATTAAAATTGAAAAAATAACTATTTTCACAATTTGAAAACCGCTAGTAGAAATGTTTTGAAAATTGTAAACATTCGATTAAATTCTTGCAAAAACTGTCAAAAAATCAACAATTACCATTTTTAAAATTTGACAGCTGTCAGCAGCATGTGAACTATACAGCTGATTAAAAAAGTAATAAAATACAGTGATTTTGCTAGAGGAATTGTGAAACTTTGGCAAAATGAGTATTTTGACAGTTTGCTAATTGTCAAAAATATTTTTTCCAATTACAATTTTGTCGTATTAGTTAGTTAGTAGCTGATAGCGGGGTTGGACGGCTTCCGGATTATAGCTGAATGTTTCTGTAAACGATTTAGTGCCTCGAGACTGTCAGAATTATTGTGAAAAAAATTGCAAAAATTTCTATTTTAACAATTTGACAGCTGTCAAAAACTTGATAATTGTTGTATGTTCCGAAATAATAAGGGAACGGATAATTTTATAATTTGACAGCTGTCAGAATTATTTTCATCGTTGGAAAATAAAAATCGGGGGAAATGGCTTCATTCACAACTTGACAGATGTCAGAAAGATTTGGCAATTACAACATTTATTATCATTCAAATATTTTGTAAATCAAAACAGTGATTGAAGATTGTGCTTTCATAATTTGACAGCTGTCAAAATTATTTTAAAGATTGAGTTGTCAAAACTGAAGAAAAATATTTTAGGAATAGTAAAATTTTGAACTAGAATTTCAATTTCGGAAAATTTGTAAGACAGTTTTGCAAACATCCGCTAATCTCAAAGCTTGGATTTGGAGGAAGACAAAAATATATTTTGTTTAATGTCGGAATAGGCTACCAGAGAGGATAGCACAAAAATTTTTTCTTCACTTTTAATACTTTTTGGCAAAAATTTTTATCTGTTAAAAGTTCGATTTTTAAAAGAATGGGGGCTGACGGGAATTATAATTGTGAAAAAACGGGAAGAAAATTTGTTCTACCAGCACCACCAACATGTTTTAAGAACTTCTTCTGGATTTTCTATAATAATTCTATAATACTTCCTCTGAAATGTTTCGCAGGTTATGTTTTCCTTACAAAATCTTTGGAATATCTTTTTTGCTAAACAAAAATGAACACCAATTAACAATGTGTGGCAATCAGATACAGTTCCTCCTATTGCTAGAAATAGTAGCGAATTGCAGTTCTTACTACGTCATTATTGATTATAGTGACTGACTTCACACAGATCCATTTGATTGGTTAGGAACTTTTTGGTAACTTTGCTACTATCACTATCGATAGTGACAGCTCACCTGTGCAAATAAAACTGCATCCAGTTGTGATTACTCACCACAGGTGCAAAATTATAATCTCCAATGCTAAAAATAACAACAATTTTCCTCGAAAAACCCAATTTAACTCCATTGGTGTACGTCCAACCAACACCAACACGTTCCCCCTTAAATATACATTCATTATGAAGACATCGATACACTTTTACGGATAAAACAGGAAATGAAACGTCAAGATCAATAAAATCTTATCACCGCCTCCTTCTACTACCAATCCGCGAATTTGCTTCTGCTTTCTTTTTTTCCTTACTGAGGAAAACGAGGCCCTCTGTGCGCTGTCAAATATTTAAATTGCGTGGGAGTCTTGGCAAATTTATGTTGTAATCTGAACGTGGCGGGTGAAATTCGCATCCCGTTATCAATACAGTTTTTTCTTCTTCTCTTTCTTTTTAGAGCTTAACGTGATTTCCGGTCTGCATTATACGTACAATACAGGCTCTCGGTGCGCTGCGATGCTATCTGAACAGGAAACTGGAAGAATGCGAGAGATGGTGTAGTTGTATTAAAGAGAAAGGCGGTATGAGGAAATTTTATTAAGTAAGAACATTAAAAAGTTAGGTTATGTCAAGCAAATACCACCATTGATTAGTAAATAGCTTTCATAAGGAATTATTATAGGTTAGGTAATAGAGGAACAATACATTTAATTGCGAAACTGACTATACAGTGTAGATGCGGTGAAAATAGCGCGAAATTTGGGCGCCAAATTAAAATCATAACCAGCACAGATTAATATTTATCCTTTCAATAGTAAATGCACGTCATGGCGGTAATCATATAATCGGATCATTACCATAACTAACGAACCATTACTACCACACCTAAACCCCTAAACTATACTCTCATTGCGACATATACTATCTAATTATCTCGGTTTGTAGGCCGCTAATACAAAATTGATAAAGAGAAATGTATGTTGAAATCGGCTACTTTTACGAATAATTGATTGACTTTCTGGCAATGTGGTAGTTTTACTTCAGAAATGAAAATTAGATGAGTACACGTCTAGGCATCGACAAAACGAGATGGTTGATATCTGCTTGTCGCACCTCCTTCTAAGCAACTTAAACTTCGTTGATTAGCTACGCTAAAGTTTGTGTAGGATGGGGCAAAGTGGACAGTCCCATGATATCCCACCCATCCCACACATAAATCCAGCGAACGGTTATCCGGTTGGCTGCTGCAAAATATAAACGCTTTGCTTCCTGACTGCCGGAGCCGATTCAGTTGGCCAGCACATCCTCACCGTTGGGTGAGCCGAAGTTTTGTTGACCCCATGTAACCCTGAGTATTTTGAAGAGTGCTCCGATCCAGTTAGCCTCTTCAGAATCAGCACCGTCCGCAGAGTGGGCCGAGATTTCGTTGGCCTCTGCGAGACCACCACCGATCCAGACACAGAGTGGGCCGAGCTCGTTGACCTCTGTGTTTCCCTCCGGTGAGGTGTCAAGTTTGTTGACCCTAACAACACACCGTTGCCCCATATCTGACTAACAACATAATTAATATTTAACAAGTTAATTTTCACCTGTGTATTGGTTTGCAAACGGGAACAACTTGTATTTATTAGATAATTAGCCTTCCGTGTTACAATAACGTGTTATCAAATGACAGACTCAGCGCAGTACGCCATCTAGCGAGCCCCGTCGCAAATTAATTAGAGTCGGACGCAATTTACAGTGGTTAGAGATCTGCGCGTTTGTTTAGTACTGTCACTGTTACTTGGTTTTCGTTGAATTATCTAAATCCCCGGAATCCCGAAAGTGCCATTGCAACCGTCAAACACCCTGCAAAAATATATGTTTGGGGATGCTTATCAGCGTACGGTTTTGGACGTTTGGATCTCTTCACGCAAAATTTGGATTTGATCAAAGTGTTCAATATTTGGAAACATCGCCTTCTAAAGTCGGTTAAGAAGATGTTCGGACCCGATATTGAAAATTGGGTCTTGCAAGAGGACAATGATCCGAAGCATTGGAGCCGCCGATGCAGCGCCTGGAAAAAGGAAAATTGCATTGTCATCATTGATTGGCCCTCCCAGTCTCCAGACGCAAACCTCATTGAGAATGTGTGGGCCATTACGAAGCGTCAGTCTGCACAATTTGAAGCAGCCTTCAACGGTGAATCGGCGTGCTCTTCCGAAGAGTTATGCTGAAAATCTCGTTGAGAGTATACCTCGGAGGTGCAAGGCTGTTCTTAATGCTGGAGAAGATTATACTGTATGCTAGTCGATTGCACATTGCTTGTGGAAGAGACTGTAAATACGCCACAGCAACATGGATTCATGGAAAAGCTGTCAACTATCACTAACTTATGCTGCTTTACTT